>RCUC01110985.1:0-15583 GCA_003697995.1 Taxidea taxus jeffersonii
CAGCTCCACTCAGTTTCCAGCCTCTCTCTTGCCCTCCCCCTCATTTCCCCTTCCCTCCTTCTCTCCCTCTTGCCCTTCCTCTCAGGCAGAATTTCCAGTATTCCTCAGCACCGGGCGTAACAGCATGGGCAACCCCTTCCTTTCTGGTCTTTGCACCATTCCTCCTCCGCCATTGGTACTCAGGCTAATGTGTCCGACATCCTATTACTTTCCCATTGCTGCTGTAAGCAATTAACACATAGAGGGTGGCTTAAAACAACACAAATTTATTATCTCACCATTCTGTAAGTCAGAAGCCCAAACTGGGTCTCACTGGACTAAGCTCATTTGTTGGCAGGGCTGTGCTTTTTCTGGAGGCTCCAGGGAAGAATCTGCTTTCTTGCCTTTTCCAGCTTCTAGAAGCTGCCTGCATTCTTTGGCTCCCAGCCCTCTTCTGCCCTTAAAGCCAGGAATGGCTGGTCTACTCTTTCTCACCGGTATCCCTCATACACTCACTTTCCTGCTGCGCCTTTCACTTGCAGGGACCTTGGCGATGACATTGGGACCCCCTGGTAATCCATGACGACAGCTCATCTCCAGGTCAGGTGATCGGCAAACTTCATTCCCTTTGGACTAGAACATGACAGATCCACAGGTTCTAGAGATTTGGATGTGGACATCTTCAAGGTCATTAGTCACACAGATATGTACATTAGGTACATGGGCATCATTACAAAGTACACAATGTTATTTTGAGTGTGCAAGTATTCTTTATTTATATGAGTGGAGTTGGGCTATAGAGCTCTTTCTGACTCTTATTTTTACTCCCAAACTATGTTTTTAGGTTCTAATCATGTTTTATATATGGATAGTACATTACCCCTACCTCCTATAATGTATTCCATAACTGACATTCCCCCTAATCTTCTGATTTATTTCCAAGTGATGGACATGTAGATTGCTTCCCACTCCCCACTGTTAAAGACAATGCTGTGATGGATAGCCCACATCTGTCCCTTTAAGGACCTCGCTGCATTTTCACTAGGTAATGTTGGAGCACTCCCCGCAGAGGCTGTCCCTGTCCATATCACCCCCAGCGGTGTACTCTGTGCCTGTTTCCACTTTCAGCTGCTAGGCCCCATCATTTTCCAGTTTGAAAATCTACCAGGAAAGGGAAGAAAGCAGCATTAACCCAGAATGTACTATGTAACCTTCTCGATGGTGCTGTGTTGGATGCTTTATGTAATTATCCCCTTTCATTCTAAGATAATCCCATGTGCTTGATATAATCAAACCCATTTTAGAGATGGAAAAACTAAAGCTAAAAGGGAGTAACTTCTTTGCCCAAGGTCTCACATTTAGTAATGGCTGGAGCCAGAATTTGAATCGAAGTCAGGCTAGGCACTTGGTGCTCCCATCACGTCCTGGACACACTTGCTCTCCGCTAGCACAGCAATTTCAAGTTCAATTCTTTGTTGAGGAGAGTGGTTGAGAGCATGGTCTTTGGAGCCAGCCTTCAGGGCAGATGCTGGTTCTGTCACTTACTAGCTGTGTGATTTGGGATAAAGAGCCTCACTACTTTCTGTCTCAGTTTTGGTCATGTGGAGATGGGAATAATGTCCTTCAGTTACATTTGGAAACCATTCAGCGACATCAGGGGGCTAAATAAATGATAGGTACTATTGCAGTATCACACCCGTGTCTCCCAATCTACCCCTGCCCCCTCCCGACTCTATCCTTCCCACAGGTAAAGGGGGTGTTGCATTCACGTGTACCTCATTCCATAGCAGCTGGTACAATGCTCGGCTCCCCGTAACTTTTCAAGTACTCAGCTCCAGAGCTCATTCTAACTGGGGCTGACGATTCCCACAGCCCTGGGTGTGAAGGGTTTGGATCTCCAGGATGTTTACAAGGTAAAGGGACATGAGGGTCTCTGATCCCTACTCCTTTAGTGATCTTTCTAGACCTCGCTCCTGTTCTCGTTATTATAATACTATTTGCTGCTGGTCCCCGTCTCGTTTATCCTGTCTCTTAAATCCTTCTTTTGCTCCCCTTTGGGGACACCAAAGTACTATTCAGTCTGTGTTGTGCAGGTTTCCTTAGTGGAGGCGGGGGTCACATTGCCCTCGGCAACTGCTTTTCCTCTGCACACATCACCGCTTGCCTGTCCATTAGGAAATCCTGCACCTGTGTGATTTCCTTGAGCGTTTAATAAAAGTAGGGGTGATTAGAGAACCTCAGGCAGCACTTCCTTAAAGAGTCATCAAATAGTCATTACAGATGGAAATAGCTACAACCAGCCTCTGCGAGAGGGAGCGTGGGGCTCCTCATAACATAAGCCTTTTTCAAGTGAGAATGAATGCGCCATCAAAGCACAAAAGGGAATGGTTTCAAAGTTCTGCGCCTTCTTAGGCAAAACTAAAATATGCCAACCAGCCCAAACTGGGGTCCAAGATTTCCAGTGAGGCTTGACATATAGTGTAGTGTTCTAAGTTATTCACCACCTAAAGGAGCTTTGTTTTGTTTTTCTCTCCCTCTCCTTTTAGGGATGTCCTCCCAGCCTTTCAAGTTTGGGCACCGCTGTCCGTCTTAGCGAAGTTGGAGAAGCTCTGGCTGAGAGAAGTTATAACTTGCTATTTGAAGTAGGTCCTCAGGAGGCTTTCTGCAGGCTGCTGGGGTTTGATGGCTAGATCCAACATCCAAGAGCCGTGTGACCTCAGCAAGACCATGCCTAATCATTCTGATCCTCAGTCTGGGCATTTTTCATGAAGTGCAGATGATGACAGCACCTGTTGCGTAAAGACACATTGAGTAAGTGTTCTTGGAATGACTAACCCTTGTTTTTTGATGCGGGTGCTCCTGGAGCAGAAATCGGGTCATTTCACGGTGAAGGCCTCTCTCGTCAAGGATATCGGCTCTGCCTCCCTGTTTGCCCAGGTACCATGCTCTGGGGTGCATAAGAATCAAGGGGGCTTGTCGAAAATGCAGACCCCTAGAGTCTACCAGGAGTGACGCTCATTCTGAAAGGAGTGGTACCCAGAAACCCATTGTCTTAACAAGCTCCTGGGTGATTTCATGCAGGTGACCCAAAGGCTACCATCCAAAAGAACTGACTTAGACACTCACAGGGAGAGGGAGGGCTATAGTCCATTTATAGCTTATTGTGACTAATTCAATCAGATCACTTTCCTACCAATGCCTCTAACCAGTCATTCTTGAAGGAACAGCAGTGTTGATAGCTTGCTGGAAGAAAGGAGCAATCTTGATCATTAGATGTACTCGGAGAATGTTAAGTTCTAGATGCTGTGCCCCTGGACAGCCAGAAGCATCAGTGGGCAGGGAGAGAGGCATGCCCTGGGGGAGGCAGAAGCTGTGAAAGGTAAAGCAAAACTGACTGGTAGTGATTCCCAGGACTTGCTTTGTGGCAAAGACCAGCCTGGACACCACCAAAAGTCTTCGTGAGTCTTTTTGGTTATGGATGGCTGTTTCCTATCAGGGAAAGAAAGTACTAAGTTTGTTTTATGGTTTTCTGGACTTACACAAGGGGACTTCTTCAGCAAAGTTACCATTCTGGCTTATCTTTTGTGGTCTGTCTTCCTGGAGGTGTCACTTTCTCAGTTATTGGAGCTACAATCCCAGGATCTCTCTGGCTTTGGAAGGTCAAGTAATTTACAAGTATAATATGAGGCCATTCACAGGAAAGCTCTGCTCCGGTGGACGTGTCGGTATGATGCTCTGCAGAAGGGCAGTGAGAGCAGTGATGTGGGCAGGGAGAGTCCCAGACCTTTACATTTAGGAAAATATCTGTCTCAAACATCAGACAGGCAAATGCATATATTTTCTCACAAGTGAAGGGGGTGAAGAATATTTAGTTTTTCCTATAAAATTACACAGTGCAAGGTATATGTTATGAAACCAAGTTCATGACTTGGATGAGTTTAGCTGATTCAGGGTATTGGTTGGACAAGGTCTGATATCTGAGAAAGTTCTGTTTGAGAGCTGCGAGTAAGCCTACGTTGGTTTGATCAGGAATAAGAAAAGGAACAATTGACTCCTCTGTCCTATTTTGTAGCTGCAGGAATCAATGTCATTTCCTTAACATTTACATTTCTGACTATAAAAGCGATGTACGCTCCTTGTGGAAAACTATGGGTGTAGCATCCAAATATTTCTTCTAATCAACACACACACACACACACAGATTTGTATAAAACTGAAATAATACTGGAGAAACTCTTCTGTTGCCTGACTTTGTTTTACTTGCAATTATATTATGAAAAAGTTCCCTATTTTAATGCAAATGTTTAATTCCCTATTTTCAATGGCTCTATTGCAATGTGTCATTATTTAATTATTTCCCCCCAAATGAATCCCTGTCTTTAGACACTTAAGCTATTTTTATTTTTCCCTACTACACAGAATTGCTGTGATGAAGATTTACATATGGAGGTCTTTGTACGCATTTCTGATTATTTCCTTGGGGGGTAAAATCCTTAGAATTGCCGAGTCAAAGGGTATGCCTTTTTAAGGTCTTTGGTATGTGTTTTTCACATTGCCATTCAGTAAAGTCGTCTCACTTCTCATTTCTACCAGAAGTCTAGGAGATCACCCATTTCCAAGCCTCCTGGTCACTTTACATATTGCTACTGATTTTCTTTTAAAATATATTGAACTTCCTTAGACAACTCACATACCTACCTTATCACATTCTACTTGATCTCCAAACGGTTATGAGCTGTCGTTTGGATGAAATGATGGGTTGTGCCAGTTTTTGGAGGTGTGGACAGGACATCTTATGTGGGAACTGTTGATTTTCTTGACTTCGAGATAAGCATTTAGAGTAAGAATCATCCTGCCCCTCCCTCCAATGAAGAATTAGAACAAATCCATCATCTCTTGGCTCCCCCCCCACCCCTGAGACTGATCAGCTTAAGGCATCCCTAACTGGGGTGGGAAGCCCTTTACTTGCAGAAGAAGGAACATTCATTCAGACAGTGCCCAAAATAACCCTCACATCTCTAAACTGATGGGGACAGATGCTCAGATGGGGTTTTAAGTGGGGTCAAGTAGTGTCTGATGAGGACTGTAGAGTTTGCTCATCTTCACAGAAGTCCCCTGTTTTCTAGACTTCAGAATTGCTTGGAAAAAGGATATTTGTGCCCTCCCCCCGGCCCCCAGTCTCCTTCATTGACACCCACTCAGAATAGATGACTCTTGGTCGTCATGGTGACCCCACTGCCAATGCGCACTTGAAAGGGACAAACACTCAGGCCGGGCTTTCCCCCAGTGGACATGAACCAGAGCCTGCTGGGGCAGCTAGTGCCTGCATCCATGGGAGACACAGAAGGCTGTCCTGTGGCAGTCTTCCTGGGACCCCTTGCTGTCCTCTGACCGAAGCCAGGAAGAGCAGCTTAGAGCTGAGGTTCCCCCCAACTTCCCCTCTGAGTCAGGAATCATGCATATGTTCCTGATGCTTGGGCTGTGCAGATCGGTAGCCGGGAAGTTCAAATCAGCACTGCTGGTTGGCAGGGCAGAGAGCAGCAAGACAGGCAAGGAGAGGCTGGGAGAAGTTTCCAGAGTACAGGAAGCGAGGAAAACATCTGCTTCAAGGCAGAGGGCGATTAGAGCAGACCTCAGCTGGGAGTCAGGAGGCCTGGGTTGTAGTCCTAGCTCTGGCACCTCATTGCTGTGTGACATCAGGTGAGTCATGGAACCCTTGGGGCCTCATCGTCCTAGGTGGCCAACAGAAGACATTGTTGGCCAACATAAGGGTCCTTATACCTTTGGCTGTTCAAGGAGGAGAAGGGCAGTTGGAGGAATATGCAGAGCAGGAGGAATTGAGATCTTTAGAGTGATGCTTTCCAACTCTTTTCGTGTGTTGAGGCTTATATGAAAATTCTGCTACCAACTGCCCCTCTGGGGTAAATGGAGGAGGCTTCTCTGAGCTGGGTGCACTACCCTGGGGGCCCTGGCTGCCCTGAAGGCTGAGGACATTGCCAGCTCAGCACCCCTAAGGGGATGCTCTGCCACAGAGGACCTGAGTCCTGAAAAAATGGGGCACACCGCATACTACATTCCAAATAAACAGAGAGCGGACTGAACCGTGAGATAAGTGAGATAATCCAGCCATGTTCTGTCTTCACTCATGGAGGCTTCTTTGAGAATCTCCTGGGAAATCTCAAATTCTTGCAGAGATTTTTTTTTTAATAAAGTCCCTGCTTGCTGTTGCTGCCTGGCAGGCCAGGTGGGGTGGGGTGGCCAGCAATGAAGGTCCTTTGGGAAGGGGAAAAACAGGGCTGCTAGTAAGGAGGGAAGGCCAGAGTCCATAGATCTTAGCAGCATGCTCCATGCTTCCATCCTGAAAGCATCCCTATCTCCTCTTCTCAGCTCTGGTCTTGGGGGACCGGATCATGGAGCCCACAGGCTTGATTGAAGGAATCAAGCATTCCATTTGGGGGTCCTGCCTGTCTCAGGCTTTTCCTATTTTGCAATAACAGCCTTTTTAGTGTGCCTTATTTATTTTTCCCTTCCACCCTAAGCAACGATGAGGTAACTGGGCCAAGATGATTGCCGTACACCTGCAAGGTGCAGGCCCGGTACCCCGAGCACCATGCAGGGGGCGGCCGTCTCCTGGCCTCACGGATCAGCTGGCCGCCCGCCCCCACCTCCTGCACACCTGCAGAGGCCCGTCGCTGGGGACAGGAGGGCCCTATTAGGGCTCTTGTAATTGAGATGGGGTGAGGGAGTTTACAACAGCTCCGGAGTGGGAGCAAGGGAGCCGGCTTAGATGACAGGAAACTGTGTCCTCTGCTCCGTGCAGCAGATTGAGAAAGGTGGCCCAGTAATAATGGGGTGAGCTAATCCTGATAGTAATAAGGGTAGGAGAGCCCGTCATCATAATCACAGCTAACGGATTCCAGATGGGGAAACATAATTGTTCTCATTAACATGGTCACGCACACACACAAACACGCACGCACATGCATGCACGCATACTCTGAGAGACCCATCCCACCCACATTCCAGCCTTTGATAAGCACAGTCAGATAAGAAGAGCCCACACCACCAAGGAGATGGAGGGCATTGTCAATTATTCCCCCCGTTTCCCCCTTCTGCAACATCCAGGCATACGTAACGGTTTCATTAACCTCAAGCCTTCTGCAGATGAGTTGAAAACCCAGGCTTACACGGCCAATTAATTGGCCGTACATTTTGCACAGAGTATGGAAGTACGTTTCTCGTCCCCCTTAAATACTGCCTGACTTTTCGGCTGTATTTCATAAGTGTTAATGTAATGTTGCTGAAAGGGAGATATGACCAAGAGCAGGAAACTTCCCCCCTCTGCCCCCCGCCTCTCTGGGATGCAGCTGTTCATTTGGTTCGGGCTGTTAATTCAAACCACTCCCAGGTGCCTATTTCATATTATCTCTTGTTTAGAACAAAATAAAGTGAAACTGTCAAAACCTTTCTGCCTCGCTCAGCGCTGGGCTCAGTAAACCCATAAAGAGACCTGTTGCCAGGAGGCTGCTGCTAAAACTTGCCGTTCCTCGGAGAGGAGTGCAGCCTTCCTGGTGAAAGCTTGACCTGCAGCCCATCCACCTTCCCCAGAAAGGTCTTGCCGGAGTCCTGCCCTGAAGGCTTTGCTCTTGACCTTGCTTGCCAGGAACGCCATTCCCCCTCTGTTTCCTACTCTCTTGCAAAGCCTCCTCCCTGAATCTCTCCCTGAGCACTCTACTTTTCCAGGTTAGACGTATAGTAGGTGCTCAATAAATGTTAGGCATTATTGCTATTTCTACATCATGAAGCGAAGCAGTTCAGTGCTCATAAAATACTTAATAGAATAGGAACTCTCACGTGGGTTTGCCTATGACTTGCATATATCCTGGAATGCTGCGCACTTTCTCTATAATGAATGCCTCCCTAAAGTGGACATTTCTGGCTGCTGTCTGCCGTCTGCCATTGGCCACTCTGCCCTCATGTCAGAAGCAGACACTGAGGGAGGCTGGGAACCAGAGTGGGGAGGGCAGGCATCTTTGCTTGCAGTCCCAGGGTCTTCCTAGGGAGAAAAGTGTGTGGCTTTTAGGATCTTAGCTCTTGGGAAGTTCCAGGACTGTTTCCTTTTTAGTCAAAGGGATCTCTCATTTCCAGCAGTACAGGAAGAATGGCTCCCCTGGGTGTTTTTCACAACTGAAGTTTCTGGGGCCAACTCGGGTGGTACCAGGTACCCCTCATTGTGAAAAACAGTCCTTCTTATTGACCATACTTGAGTCTTGATTCCAGTTGCTGGTCCACTCTGGGCCTCTGATTGTGGGGATCTGAACGTCTCCCCAGCTGAATTCTGGCAAACCCTCATCAACGGTTGTTTGACAGGAAGAAGGTGGGCCCAGTGTCCAGTGTCTTTGCTTTGTGGCTTTCCAGAAGGGCCACACCAAAAAGAATTCTGCCTGCACTCTTCACACAGGTCCCTGGGTCTGTTTCCCACCCCCCCCTCTCTTTCTCTCTCTCTCAAGTCCCTGGCTTCATAAGAGACTGCAAGCCAAGGGAAGGTGAGGCCATTGTGGCCAAAACAACACTTCATAAATGAGGGAGATTTCTGGAAAACAGGATTTCAATAAGCGGCTGCCTGAAAATGCTAAGTGAGATGTCCTTTTATTATCACCGTTGTCGTTTTTAAGTATCCTTGAAAGGAACTGGCCACTTCAGACTGATGTCTGTGCTGCTCTCTAAACCGCTCAGAGACTAAGAGCAGCCGTGCTCTGGAAAAGAAAGCCTCGCACCGTGTGTTAGAGAGCACGTTTTGTATTTTGAGCCACTTTTTCTGTAGCCTGGGGCCTGATTGATTTTAGGTTCAGCCTAACATCTTGGCCTGAGATCCTGTGGAGAGTTGGAGAGACCCAAAGCCCTTGTTTTGTGAGAACTGACCTTCCATCTGTTGACAATCAAATATTGAACCTATTAAGAGTGGCAGGTCCCCAAGCTGGGAGGAAGGAAGGAATTTCCCAGAGTCCCCGGAGACAAAGGACCTTTTGACTACACCTGGGGGTGAAGGGTGACCAGCCCAGGTCAGACTCAGCCGGGATCAGATGAGCGGGAGCCGCTGGTGGGATGGGAGTGGGGGGTTGGCCTCGCCAGGTTCTGATTTGCCAAGTGAGGGGGCGAGGAGAAGGAGAGCAGAGAGAGCTGATTAGCCAGGAGAGACTCCAGAGTGCAGACTCGGGACCCCTTGCCTGGCCTCCCTGTGCCCCTGTGTTGTGCTTTCCCGGGGTCTGGGTCTGTGGCCACCTCCCCCACCAGACCCTCAGCTCCTTAACAGCGAGCAGAAGCCGTGTCTCCCTGGTTTGTGAGTGGCCTGGTGTGGAGCAGGCATTCATGGAATAAGTAAGTGCAGAGATCCAGAAATGGTATTTCTTAAAGTGGGGCCAGAGCTTGCTCTTACAGCCCCTTCACATGAATGATGAAAGTCACCCCCTACAGGCAGACGTAAGCCGATGGGCACATGGGTTTAAGAGTGAAGCACCCCCTCTCAGGGGCCATGCTTGTGATTTAGAAATTGGGGCCCATGTCCCAGGCCTGAGCCTTTGGGACACCCTAGGCCACGGTGGGCTGATGGATGCTGGTCCCTCAGTGAGGCAGGAAATGGCCAGAAGGCAGCATGTTACCCCAGGGGCAGTGACCCCCGACCTCCAGGTCTGCATGCAGGGGCTGTCTTCCCCAACAGGCTTGTCTGACCTCTTTCTTCAGGTCCTTCTCTCTGCCCCAACAATCTACCGGCTGTTCCCTTAGCAACTCCGGCCCCCACCAGAGCTCTCTTTGATGTCTCTTTAGCTAGTGAGTTCACCAGTAGTCTCTTGGTTCCCACAAACCTGGGTTGGAGTCCTGGTTCTGCCCCTTGCATACTGCAGGCCCCTGGAGGATGTTGATTCTCACCAAAGCAAAGTCACCTCAGTGGGACAATGGGGACATAGTGAGACAGTGTCCAGTGGTGTGTCCACAGGGCCCAGGACTGTGTGGGGCACAGAAATCTTTTCTGAAGGCATGCAGGAAGGCCCTGCCCCCTCCATCTTCACCCTCACGACCACGTTTGTCTTCTACTCTGCCTGCTGTGGACTGCCATATGGACACAGGAACCCTGGAAACAAACGGACCCAGCGTTGACTGCTGGTCCATCACATGATGGGCTTCCCCACTAGGTCCCTCTTACACTTGAATGTTCTCCCTCTAACCCTCACGAGAACCTCAAGCCCGCTGAGAACTGTAGTAGAAGGTTACTGCACTCGTGATTGGACGGATGGATGGGGATGGCCATTTACACTCTTTTTTATGGTTATTTTTCAGTATCTAGACACGGCCCCCATCTTGTGCATTGCTCTGAAGGATCCTTGTCCTTTTGCCACATCTCTTCCTCTTTCTCGTCCCCATGGTGCCCATTCAGAATGAGCCAAAACTGAGAAAACCACATTCATTTCCCTGTTGACTCGAAGGACCTCAGGAATACAAAGCTCAGAGCACAGAGAATAGATTTTGTGAATTTCTCAACTCAAGCCTATAATCCTAGCATAGGAACAATCATCTGTATATTTATATTCTTAGCTTTCCAGAGAGACAGTGGGACAGGTCGAGGGAATGTACAATTCTCATTCCCTCCTGTGGGATGACATTCTTTTCAAGCGTGCAAACGGGAAATAATCCCATAGTCTAGCTATGAAGAAGAATGATACGTGGTTTGGACAAAACTCTGTTTCTATTTCTATGTTGGCTCGCTCTTTGGAAGATTTATAGCAGCCACTGAGTGACCCTTCCTATCCAGCTATAAAATGGGGCCGTACTGTCGCTATGTTGGCTTCAAGGTTAGGATTTTGAAAGAATTCGCCTTGTATCCGCTGCTCTTGTTGATGCCTTAGGAATATGTGTAGAGGAGAAAGAGGAGCTGGCAAGCCTGTAGTTGTTGTCTTCTCTGATATCAACCTCCTATCCGATTTTCCATTTCTTGACTCTAGAGTTCCCAGGAAGCACGCTAGGGATTTCATTCCAGAAGTCTCCCTGCAGAGGCTCACCCCCAGAAAGAGATCTGCCATTTCTCCACTCGCAAAATGGAAATAAGAACAAGCCCTCTCCTTCCGTTTTATACGGTGATGGAAAATGAAATGAATTGGTAGGAGGGAGAATGCTTTCGGAACAACAGAGTGCTGCTCATGCCAACTGCGAGCAACAGGAGAGTGCCAGCTTCTTATTCTTCTAAAGTGTCCTTTGCTTGTGAGCGACTCATTGGACACTGAAAGTACTGTGGTTCCATTTGTTTGGCTTATATTTTGTGATTTATTTCCCAGTTTAACATGAGCAGATGGATCGGGAGCCTCCCGCTGTTTTAAACATCCACTGTTCCCAGTTCTTAAAGCCCTCGTCTCTGGCAGTTTGAAATATTGGTCGAAGTTCACCTATAGACAAGAGTATTTGGTGACCTCAGGTGGAAGACAACCTTTTCAGCAAGGTGGATGTAGGAAGGGGAGGGGAGACAGAAGAGAGGAGGAGGGAAGTGCTAAGGATTGTAGTTTGTCCATGGAGGCAGGCCAGGGGTGAATTCATCATGACATGCTAGAAGAAACCAACCAAACACTACCCCCCCCCAAAAAAGAGGGCCTGGCTTTCATTTAACAGTCAATCAAATGGTGAAAAAACATTAGGGCTCCTTATGGCGAAGAAACCAAATATTCCATCTAGTTGGGTCTGCAGTAAGTCAAGGGGAAGAGGCAGTGTAATGACCGGGCTTGTCCATGACCATTTGGCTTGTAACAATCATCAGAGCCCGAGGACTGCAGCGAGAAAAGGTCCAGGGATGAGCAGGGAGCTGCACGCACTGCCTCGTGCTCTGTGCAGCATAAACCAGCCAGGACATCTGGGCCCCTCATGTTCCCATACCTTAGAGCGGGGAAGAAACAAGTCTTGCTGAAAGATGAGCTAAGGCTGGGGAGTGAGTTGGAAGGAGCAGCGGATGATGAAAATGTTTGGATAGCGCAGTGTCTCCTCCAGAATGGGGGTAACGGGGCTGGCTGGGTTGGACACCTTCAGTGATGGGAGGTGTGCATTCTTTCTGAAACAGCGCTCAGGCTCCTCTCTGGCCTTGGGGGATTGGCAGTGTGGGGGGAGGTTGACTGGCAGTGGTGGCAGTAACAGCAGGAACACGTGGGGGGAGTTTATTGTTGGTTGGAGGAGCTGTTGGCCACAGCAGACAAAGGGTGATGTAGTTTTGTTTATGCTTAGTACACATGCTTTCTCCTCCCCTCTCTTTGGTACCACAAACTGCCTTCTATGCCATGGAGTCTGCAACAGTCCTAGTATTAGGACTCTCCTGGCCATGTGATTGGGTACAGAATTACTATATGGCTCAATTGATCCTTCCCTGAGACTAATATGTGGATGCTAGGGGACGGCAACTGGCCTTCCTTCTGGTTGGATAGCTAGGCTTTGAAGCTGTGGTTCTGGAATTTCTGGAGGCTAGCTTTTCTACCTCATGGAGAAAAGCCTGTTGGCCACAGGAAAGAACTAGGTCACCATCCAGAGAGAAGCAGGGCTGGGATATGGAGAAAGAGCCTGATGACTTCACTAGAGCCCCTGGATCCAATCATGATTGAGCCCGGATGCACCCTTATGTTCCCAGTTAAATGAGCCAAACAATTCTCTTCATTCGTGTGAGCTAATTTGAGCTGGGTTTCTGTCACCTGAACCTGCATAGATTGGAAGATGACAGTGTGGGGGTGGGGTCAGGGGTGAAGGTGGGATTGATCGAACTCGAGGTCAAAGAGGAAAAGGAAAGGAAGCAGAAGACAACATGACCTGATGGCCCTTGTTAGGAAGGGGGACCCTACCACAGCTTTCTGAGGCTCCTTGAAACCTGACCTCTGAGAAAGGTAGACCTGCTTTCACTGGGGATTCAGTCTCTTGGCTCCTGGAATGCAAATGTCCACATACATTCAAGTTCCCTCCCCTGCTCCCTCCAGGCCACTCCCTGGCTGGCCATTAGGACACCTCAAGAGTGTTATTATCTATGAAACTGAGGTTAAGCTTGGGAATTGGACAGACTTTGATTTCTAACTTTAGCCCTTCTCGGCACAATGACCCTGGACAGATTCCTTATGCTCTCTAGCCTCAGCTTCTTCGTCTCTAAGGTGGGGCTAATAATTATATCCACCTGAGAGCACTGTGGGGAGGATCTCATCACCCAGGTGCATGGAGAGCTGTGCACTGACTGGTGCCCCGTCGTAGGAAACAGCCAGTAGTGACATCTAGTCAATATATCATGAAGGGGAATGGTAAAATAGATAATGAAATACCCATACTTAGGATGAATACTGAGCAATTTAAATCAGGAAGGTGATTCAGTGACCTGGGAGACCCACATTAATACACTGTGAAGAATTTTTTGAAGTGATATAATCCAACAAAAAGTCCGATTTTAAAAAAGGGAATTCGAGGTTATATAGTCAAAGTAATTGAGAGCAGGGATGTGAGGAGACACTTGTACACCCCGTTCCTGGTGGAACTGCTCACAATAGCTCAAAGGTGGCTGCAGCCCAGGTGTCCACCTCCAGTGAACGGATAATCACAACATGGAGAATATATACGGCTCATCGTTTAGCTTTAGAAAGGAAGCAATTTGGACACGTGCTACAATACGGCCGAATCTTGAAGATATTATGCTAAGTGATATAAGCCAGTGACCAAAGGACAAATGCTCTATGATTCTACTCATATGTGGTACTGGGAGCAATCAATTTCACAGACAGTAGAGTGATGGTTGCTGGGGTCTTGGGGAGCGGGAAGGGGGAGATGTTTAATGGGCACAGAGTTTGTTTTGCAAGATGAAAAGTTCTGCAGAAGGATAATGGTGCTGGTTTCACAATGATGAGTGTACCTAATGCCGCTGGGCAGTACACTAAAAAAATAGTTAAAATGGTGGGTTTTACGTTTTTTTTTTTTTAACCATCATTTTTCAAAAGGGAGTTAGAGTCATGCGTATAGTAAGAACACATTTTCGTTGTAACAAGCGTATGTAAGTTTTGTATATGGGGTAAGCAGAGGGGAAAGCCTGGGTGACTCACACCAAATGGGCTTCTCTGTGGAGGTGATTGGGACGGGGCGGGGAGGGGGCAGGGAGACAGTGTTACTGTAGGCACTTTAGTATTGTCTAAATTGTAACAATGATCAACTATCGTTCTTGCCATTTCAGTGAATAATATTAAATTGTAACTATTTGTGTTTGACACTTTCAAAGTGCCTTTCAGAATATGAAATGCTGCAGCTGCTTTGGAAAAAAGCTTGGCAGTTCCTGCAATAGCTAAACACCACCTTGCCTTATAATCCAGAAGTTTCGCTCTTAGATATATACTGAAAACACAGGCCCCCACAAAACCTCACATGCTCATGTTCATAGCGTTATTGGTCATAGCTCCCCGAATGGAAACAACCCAAATGTCCATCAACAGATGAATGGATAAACTGGGCAGTATAGCCACGTAATGGACTATTATTCAGTAAAAAATAAATAAATAAATAAAAGGAAGAGAGAGAAGTAATGCTACAAACTATAGCGTGGGTGAACCTTGCAAACCTTACGCCGAGTGAAAGAAGCTAGACACAAAAAGACCACCTATTGTAGGATCGCGTTTTACGAAAGGTCCAGAGTGGGCGAGTCCCCAGAGGCCAAATGTAGGTCAGGGCTAGAGGTGGCAGCTAAAGGGTGTGTACTTAAAAATCACAGTGAAGAAAGCATTCTTAAAATCAACTCAGTTGAAGGATGCTCAGCTCGGTCAGTATTCTAAAAGCCACGGAGCTGTTCACTTTACGTGGCTGAACTGGATGGTGTGGGGATTGTATCTCAGTAAAGCTGCTATAAAACAAAACAAAACAAAAAACAACAAAGTCTTTTCTAAGTTATAAAGTTAGTCTTCTACATCAAGCTTGGAAGGCAGATATTAAAATGAGGAAATAGACCTAAAAAGCTAACTGGGATCCCTTGGGAAGGAGAATTACTCAAGTCTGGCAGGATCATTGTTTCTTTCTTTCTTCCTCCCCCCCCCCCCTTTTTATAATTCCCACCAGTAAAATGTCCCATAAAAGATGAGATCAAAAGGACATATGAGGAAGGAGCCCAAATGTTCCTCATCTAGGGAATAGACTGATAAACCATGATACACCCATCAAGGGGACTAGACTCACCAATCAAAGGAAACAAACAACTGATATCCACAACAACCTGGGTCAAGCTCCAGTGCTCTATGTGGAGTGAAAGAAGCCAGACTCCAGGGCTAGATACCGTATGATTTCATTTATACGACATTCTGGAAAAGGCAGAACCATAGGGATATAAAACAGATCAGGGGGCCTGGGGGGAGGGAAGGGTTTGATTTTCAGAGACACAAGAGGGAACTTTCTGGAATGATGGAGATGTTCTCTATTTTGATTATGATCATGACTACAACAGTAAGCCTTTATCAAAATTTGTGCAAAATGGTGGATCTTACCGTGGGTAGATTATAACTGAAAAAATGGAGGAAAGGACACGAAGAGCACTTGGGTGTTCAGGTGGGTGGACGGGCAACTGAGAAGA
>RCUC01110989.1:0-10578 GCA_003697995.1 Taxidea taxus jeffersonii
GCCCTGTGATCCAGCTATTTCTCTGCTTGGTTTCTTAGTCTCTTACTCTGCCCACCCTAAGGATTTGGCAAATGCTTCAAGAGTCTAATCTAGTGGTTCTCAATCAGGGTGATTTTGTTCCTCAGGGAACGATGGACAATATCTAAAGATATTTTTGGTTTTTACAACTCTGGGGGTAGGGGGCAGATTACTACTGACACCTAGTGGGTAGAGGCCAAGGGTGCTGCTACATATTCTACAGTGTTCTATAGGACAGCTCCCTATGATAGAGAATTATCTGGCTTGACATGTCAATAGTGTGGAGGATGAGGAGCCTGGGTCTAAACCACTGAGTATCAAGTTTACTTCCCTCTACCTCACTTCCCTCATAGACTTATTTCCTCCAGACTTGACTCTCTTGGCAGCTGCAAAGCTCCATATTTAAAAAAAAGAAAAAAGCCCTCAGCCTCACAAGGTATTAAATATCTTTGCTAGTTTTCTGTCTTGTAGCAGTGAGCCTCTGCCAAGCATCTCAGCTTCACCTCCTGTGCCAAGAAGAGGCAAATCCCTAAGGGTAAACATAACTTACAGAAAATTGTGCTCACTTCAATGTGCCTTCTTTTCTTTGTGATCAGACTCCTCAAGTCCAAGTTTGTGTCTGTTTCTATCCAATTGTTCTTGACCAGAGCACCAGCCTCTACAAGCTACCCTTTCATAGCTAGAGGCCATTGTATTCCTAGCTGGTGAGAAAGCAACAAGGGATAGACAGAAGTTCAGCTCAGAGAGGTAACTGAAGAAAAGTGTTCCTTATTAGATGGCAGATAGAAGTAGGCTCAGTGTCTTCCTCACAGCCAGTAAAAGGAAGCTGAGAAAATCTTTTGCAGAAGATCTGTATGAGCCATGGTTTTAAAGGAAGATGTGGACTAGAGGGGTAGGAGGGAAAAAGAAAGAACTTCAGAACAAGGAAAGCAGGAAAGGCGTCAGCTGAATCTGTAACACTCTCAAGAATCACTGTGTGGCACAGCCCTGGCATCCCATTTAAAACCAAGTTCTGGGGTCTGGCGAGAGGCTGAGTCTGACATTTTATGCCGAGAAGACTGAGCACAGATGGAGAGCATCCCTGTACCTCAAATGAGACTGAAATAAAGCTCTTCACCACATGAAGAAATTGAATGTTCAGAAGGAAAGAAGGCTCACAAAACTAAAAATCCTAGTATCAGTTCATGCCTGTGAAATAAATTTTGTCATTTAAAACAATACAAGTACATTTAGAACTTCAAAAGATACATAGTTGGATACTACCCATTGAAAAGAATGAGAATTGATGAAAAAAGTTAATCTAAAAAATGTAAAACGGAGGCACCTGGGTGGCTCAGTGGGTTGGGCCTCTGCCTTTGGCTCAGGTCATGATCTCAGGGTCTTGGGATCGAGCCCCGATCGGGCTCTCTGCTCAGTGGGGAGCCTGCTTTCCCCTCTCTCTTTCTGCCTGCCTACTTGTGATCTCTGTCAAATGAATAAATAAAATCTTTAAAAAAATGTAAAACAGTCAGATTGAAGTCTTGAAATTTATAAATATTGAGATTAAAGAACAGATTATATGAAACGTGGAATGGACCCAAAGGAAAAACAGTTATTTGAAGCTGATACAGAAGATATCATCCAGAATCCATTAGGATGAGAAAAATTGTAAAAACTGGAAAATCATTGAGAGAGTGGGTGTAGCTGGATAAGCCCCACCATAGGTCTGATAGAAATTCTGGAATAAAAGAGAGATGGAGTGGTGGAGAAGAAATATATGAAGACGTAATAGGTGTGATTTCTTAGATTTTAGGAAACTTTGAGTCCTTAGGGAATATACAACAAAAAAATACAAAAACAAATGCCCTGCAAGAAAAAGAAAAACAAATCCACAACTGAACAAAGAGAACTGAGATTGTAAAACATTCAAGAGAAAGGAAAAATCTCAAAAACTAGTCTCTCTCGAGAGAATACGAGTTATCTGCATGTGAAGTGTCTTTTGAGTGAGAGCAAACAGATCACCCAGAAGAAAGTCCAAAAGACAATAGAATCATATATTCAAAATCCTCTGGGAGCTTCACTGTTAACCTAGACTTTTATACTCAGCTAAATCTTCATTCCCGGGTGAGGGTAAGGAAAAGGCATTATTCAGTCATACCAAGACTGTTTACCAGTTATAGGATAATACCAGAAGATTTATTGCAGTGTTCTGTGCAGGTAGCAGAGATAGGAACTCAGAGCATGAACAAGAGGATAAAAGTGAGCACAGAAAAAATAAAAATCTATCTGTAAATTAAAAAGCACTTTTGGTGCTTAAAAAGGTAAAATTAAACATACCAATAGCAATAACATAATAGTGATGCTATGCATTTTTTTAAAAGCATGCTAAGATTTTTGATGAATTTTGCATAGAGGGAAACATTGAATAACTTAAGACTTTCTTAGAAAAATGTGGAGCTAAATTTGGGTAAAGTATTTGAATATTAGGAACATAATTTACAGCTTCAAATCAGTGGAGAAAAATGGATGATAAAAATCTTTATTTGCCTAATAGACATCAGAAAAAAGAACAGAGAAAACAAAGAAATGGTAAAAAAAAATCAGTTTTAAAAGTCCCTATCATATATAAATTACTTCAGAAAATAAAAAGAGAGAAAATCACCCAACTTATTAGGTTATTTTATAACTTTTTAAAAAGATTTTATTTATTTATTTGACCGACAGAGATCACAAGTAGGCAGAAAGGCAGGCAGAGAGAGGGGGTGGGGGAAGCAGTCTCCCTGCTGAGCAGAGAGCCTGACTTGGGGCTTGATCCCAGGACCCTGGGTTCATGACCTGAGCCTAAGGCAGAGGCTTTAACCCACTGAACCACCCAGGTGCCCCCGAGACTTTTATAACTTTTATACCTAAACAAGAAAAGGCTAGTATAAGACAAAAAATGGACCAATTACACTTTTGGTTACAAGTCCAAAGATCTGAAATGAATGCCAAGGAATAGAATTCAGTGGTATTCTAAACAATGGCAGATTATGACAAAATAGATCTTATCAATAATGCAAGTCTGCTTTCATATCAAGAACTACATTAATAGCAAAAAAAGAAAATCAGAAACTTGCCAATATCACTTGTTGGCAAACTAACACAATTTGTTTTGATAAAACGACCCTTATGGTATGACTAGAATAATTACTACAAATAATTCTTTTTTAACGAAAAGGCACTGTACACAATCCAAAGTCACTAAGTATCAAAGAAAAAACCACCACAAGAGTTGACCTGAGGCATGCAAAATTATTTTAATATTAGAAAATCAGTCCATGTAATTCATTACCATCCAAATTAAAGACAAAAATCATACTGACTCACAGGAAGCATATCACCAACTTTACACAAGATCTTAAAAATAACTTTGGAAATTAGGTATAGAATTTACTGTTAAAATTTACAATAGACTCCCCTGTTAGATTGTTAGCTTTCAGACAATCTACAAGAAACATAATGCTTAATGGTGAAGTGTTGGACATTTGTCTCTAAGGTTGGGATAATAGTACAGTATGCCACCTGTGTTTTACGGTGGTATTAGGGTGGCCTCCTTCTATAGTTATCCCTAAGAAAAAACTGAAACATTGGTCAGACTGTGATAGTGGTCTGCTCAAATCCCTATAGTGGCTCTCCATTTTGGAGTGGGTCAGAGGTTCCTGTAGGATCTGGCTCCCTTACCTCCTTCATATTTTCTTGCCCAAGTCATGTTTCAAACCCACCGGCCTCCCTGGCATTTCCTACTTCTGCCTCCGGGCCTCTGCCTGCACTGTTTCCTCTGCCTGGAAAGCTCTAATCCCATCTTTTGGGTTTCCCCCACTTGTCATCTTCTCTAAAGGGTCACCCTGACTCCCTTTTGTGACACTGCAGCCCTTCCCTGAGGTCCCCCTTCTCTGATCTATGTGTTTCTGTTCCCCAGTACTTACCACCATAGAACATACATAATTTTTGTCAAATGTATTATATATTGTTTATCTGCCTCTGCTACAACCTAAGTTTCACTGGGGCCGGGATCATGTCTGTTTTTATTCCGGAGGCCTAGGAATAGTACATCACATTTAGTAGGCAGCCAAGCAATACGTGTTAAATGATACAATGAGGAAATTTTGTGGGAAAGCTACCTATCTTTAGAAGTATGTTTTGGAAAAAAAAAATACAGAGAAGAGTCATCTTCAGTCTTTTGAATTATCTGTATTCTAAAATGAGCCCTTTTCCAAATATACATTAGTAGTCTCTATTTTGTTAATTTTAAATACATTCCCCTCCCCCCAGTAGGACTTCAAGATGCTTGTAAGAATTACTGTATCTGATACTACTTGTGTATGTTCCAAAGTGGTGAGAGGCTGCTTTCTTATGCCTAATCAATCAATATTTAGTTGAATTCAAATACTAAGCACATAGTTTTATAGGGCAAAACCACCAAATTACTTACTCTACTAAAAGAATACTTTCACAATCCATCCACCCATACATACAAATATATGTGAACACACACATATTCATATCTATATAATGTGTGTGTGTGTATATATACATACGTATATATGTATGTATATATGTATATGTACATACATATATACGTATGTATATATATAAATACATTCATGGACACAGTATGAGTTTTCATGTTGCTGAAGGTATTTAGGTTCTAGTCTTATAATTGCCATTTGCAACATTTAATATGAAGGGAGAGTCACTTAGCATTTCTGAAGTTCTACTCTTCTCATTTAATGATTCCGTGTGCCCATTCCTTTCCCCTATTTGCTTCTTTGCTTCTATGTTTATTTTTACTGATTAGTTTTGGTGGACTTTGCAAATGTATACACACTGGAGTGAAGAACGCTACTATTGCTTAGGTTCCAATCTGAGATCTACACATTACTGATAGTACAACCTTGAGAAAAATACTTACCCCTCCCTAGTGTCACTGTCTTCATATGAAAAATAGAGGTACTAAGAGTACCTATCTCACTGGGTAGAATTCAGTACTTTCATAGGTACAAAGTACTTAGAATGATGTCTGCATATACTCAGTCCCAGATGAATTTTTTTCTTCTTTTTGTCTTGTTGGGGCATGAAGGTGGGTACTGGGGGAAAGAAATGAGAGGGCCTTTGAATTAATTCTCCCACATACACCTTTTCTCAGACAAGCCCAATTACTGTGTCTGCAACATCCCACTGTTTCAAGCATCTGTGTCATCATACATGTTGGTCTACCGGGAAACTTTCCCTGTTTCTAAATTTTCTAAATGCTGTCCTCCTTCCATGCTCACCCTAAGGCTTACCCCACAAGCACTCTGCCTGACTGCCCCCCGTAATCCTTGTCCTAGCCCCTTCATGTGCAATATGAAAGTGTCAACAAATACACACAAAATATGAAATACAAGATTTAACAAATACTTTGGCAAATGCTTATTAGGTTTTCACTCTATATTCAGCATTATGCTAATAAGTTTATTTGTATCACATAGTTTAATCTCGCTCAGTGATGTTCTGAGATGTTAGGTGTTAATTCCAGCATTTACAAGTGAGAACACTGAAGTTCAGAGATGAAAGTTGACTTATCCAAATTCTCACACAGTAAGTGGTGGAACTGGAATTATACCATTTGACTTCTTCAAGCCAGGGAATTTTATGTTGAACTGTTGATGCCCGCAGGCTGAGTCCGAGAGCCCTGGAGAAGGTCCCACAGGACCAGCCAAGAGGATTGTTGGCTTCATGCAGGGTAGAATTCGGCTTTGAGCCAGAGAAAGCAGAAACAGTGTTTACTGAATAATGTAAGTGACAGGTAGAGAACAGCAGATGGAGTGTCTGAGAGACTCAGAAGGAAAGGAGAATCAGTCTTGTTGTTGCTTGGGGTGGGGGTTTGTATTAGAAGGGAGTCTGAGGTATGTATTTCTTTAGGAATCTGGAGTAGGGCTCACTCAAAGGCAAGTGTCAGGTGAACAACTGGAGTTAATCCATAAATTACTAAAGGTAAGGGATGTCGATGCCAACATCAGCTGAGGTTGGTTCAAAGCTAATGGAGCATGTTTGGAATCTGGCTCTTCTTGGATGTCATTAGGTGTTTGGAGCCTAGGACAAAACACAGAGAATCATGAACTTCCTTGTTTCCTCCCTGAAGTGGGAACATAGCTTCTTTGGCACATTCTGAGGCAAAATACGGAACATAAATAAATGGGGGCTAACAGAAAAACAGCAGAGAGGGAGTCTTTTCTAAAATGGAGTCCTTTCAGCTTCCCTACTTCACTGTGATAGTCAATTAAATTGTCTGTCTTTTCAACGATGGTAGAGGTCAGTTTTCAAAGAAATGTTATCCTTGAGACTTCATACATATAGTGCCAGAACAATTTCTGACAAAAGGCATTAGGCAACTATAGGTTGAAAAAAAAATGGATGAATGAATAATTTATGAAGGAGGTGGCAAGAAATTAGGAAAGAGGGTAATTTGAAAACTATCTGGAAGAGCTTGTTACAATATTTGGTGAGTTTGTGTTTCATCCTCTAGGTTTTTAGTTGCCAATACCGCATTTGACATTGAAGAATTACATATCAAGATCTACATTTTCAAAAGATAACCATGACAGGCAGATTCTGAGGAGAGCGAACTGGAGGCAGAAGGAATTTTCAGGCGGCCGTTGCACTAAACAAGAGCCGGAGCACTAAGCAAGACAGCAGGGGTGTTGACAAAGCCCTCAAAATCAGGAAGTTACCACATGAGTCAGGAGTCCGGGCAGGAATTAGCTGGGTCTTCCATTCACGGTCTCCCGGGACTACAGTCAAGGTGTTAGCTACGCTCTCTTATCGGAAGCTCAGAGCTCTCTCCCAAGCTTATGTGGTTGTTGGTAGAATTCAGATCAGAATTCAGCCGAGGCCCCCTTCTTCTGTGGGCTCTCAGCTGGGAGCTGTGCTCAGGTCCTTACAAGGTGGCCTTCTTTTAGGCACTCTCATAACATGGCAGTTCGCTTCTTTAAACCCTGTAGGAGAATCTCTCAGTCCAGGTTGCTAAGGCTCCATATTCTATAATGTACCATAATCATGGCAGTCTATCCCATCAACTTTGACATATTCTATCATCTGGAAGCTGTCTCAAGTTCTTCCTGCACTTAGGAAGAGGGACCTGCTCAAGCTGTGTCACCTATGATGATTCACTTTAGGGTACATCTGCCACAGGATTTATTTTAAACCCAGACTTTGAGGTGCAAGGGTTGCCTACCTACCATTACCGGATTGCTAAGATTGTAGACTCCGAAGCCAGTCGGCCTTGGTGCTGTATAACCATAGGCAGGTAACCAAGCCTCTCTGTGTTTCAGTTTCCTCATCTGTAAATGAGGAAAACAAATTGCTATGAGATGAGGCAGTGCATGTGTAGAACCTGGAATTTACCAAGTGCTCATTGTATGTTCGCCAAGCTACTATAGATTGATCAAGATGGCCCTAATTTTCCCTTCAGCTTGACTAAACTTCAAACTGGTCCCTGCTCTTTCTTTTCTCACAGCACTTATTTTTAAAAACTTATAGTTGTCAATTCTTTCTCTGCTCCTTTGAGATATAAATCTTCTCCCGGCCTTTTGCCAGCTTTACCATCCAGGAATGTCTCAAGGACCCAGGAGCCATCCCTTTGAAATGTAATTATCAAGAAAGATAGCACCCTTACCTTCCAAGAGACTGGCATCTGTGTGGGAGGATAGGAGGCTAACTCTGATAAGGGACAATTAGCAAATACAGATGACTTAATCACATCCACCAGCCTCCTCCCTAATGTCCTCCAGTGCTTCTCTCCCAGCTTACCAAAGTGCTTAAAAACTTCCTATTATTTGACACTGAAGAATTTTCAGAGGACTTGAATCTCTCTCTCCTATTGCAGTAGTCTTAAATAAAGTCTTCTTTGTCTGTTTAATTCTGTTTGGTACAATTTTTCTTTGGTGATACCATAGCAATCCATAGGAGAATCCTCCTTTTCTGACCTGGGTCATGGGCAGTGGCTTTGGAATATGGCCAGTGAGCAAAAAAGATAATCGGTGATTTTTGGCGCCATTCTACCTTCCCTTTTCTCTACCTATTTCTCCTGAGTGACTGTTCTCAGGATAATTAAGGCCCTTCATATAATACCCCCACCCCAGACCTGTTTTTCCTCTTTGCTACTTGGTCCATATCCTGTCTGCCCTGTAAGAAAGGATGTTGTGCAGATTTCCTCAGGGAAATGGAGTCCTTTCATTTACCTCAGGGAGGTAAATGTCAGATAATGACTTCCTGTATTACCTTCCAGGAAAACTACTTTAGCAAGGGGACTTTCTTCACTCAAAAGAATTTTCCTGAATCATGAAACTTTATCATTAATTCCAGCCTGGGGGACGAGGCATTAATAGACATTGGCACTTCCTAGAACTTGCAATTAACTGAAAAAAATTGCAATCTATTTAACCACAAGTAGGCTCTGGTTTGCAAAAATGGAGAGTATACATTTACACAAAAAAGAAATGGATGAGCAAATCCACAGTGAAACAGAGAGAAATCCAAATCTACATGGGCAAAATTGAATGGCTCATTAGTTCTTTTCCGTAGTTTAGAAACAAATAGATAGAATGACATATATCTTCAATTATAATTGTCAGGAGGTTTAAAAATAATTTAGTATGTCTGATAACATATAAATGTCACACAAGCTTTATCTCTAGCATCCTAGCATAAGTCTTACCAGTATAATACATGTCCTTCCAGAGAGTTGCTCCCTCTTAGTGGCTAATCATAATTTCAGAGGATGTTGATGTTCAAATAAATAAATCTCTTTAATAGAGGGAATATAGGACCACATATCAGAAACCTTGTGTGCATGCATGTGTGTGTGTGTGTGTGTGTGTGTATGTATGTGTGTGTGTATGTGTAAAATGATGATATATGGAAGAACAGAGTAAAATACTGCTCTTTTGGATCTGCTTTCTCATTTAGGAACAATGTGTATGTGCGTGCATGAGTGTGTGTCCATGTGCACATGTTTAAGTGTGTGTTTATGTGTTGGGTCTTGTGCTTAGAATGCATGTGTAACAAGACAGAACTGCACCAGGTCTTCCAAGCTCAGGAAGGAGGTGTGCAGAACCTACAGGAGGACATTCTGTTGACCAAACAGAATATTAATATTTCAGAATATGGTACCTGCATTTCTGGAGAAAATGTGGATTTGGTGTGATTTCCAATTTTGGGAACAGTTTGTATGGCTCCCTGCACTTGTACCTTCCTGAATATTGACTTCCTTACCAGAAAATACCTGCTTCCAGGGGCTTGTTTTTGCAAAACTAGAAATTTTATTTCTAACATGAGGAGTCCAGTAAAACTAACTATAGACTCATCAAGATTTCATCTTTGATTTTAATTTTTTTAAGTTTTAATAGAGTAAAAAATGTGGTGAATTTCAAGCATGGAAATAAATTGAAGAAGCAGAAATCTAATTGAGTCATAAAACCCAGGTCTCTACAAACTCAGAGAAGCGGTGTTTTCTTGATTTGCCTTCTGTGTGGTGC
This sequence comes from Taxidea taxus jeffersonii, assembly GCA_003697995.1. Classification (NCBI taxonomy): domain Eukaryota; kingdom Metazoa; phylum Chordata; class Mammalia; order Carnivora; family Mustelidae; genus Taxidea; species Taxidea taxus. The sequence goes on from RCUC01110989.1 coordinate 9,555, forward strand.
CAGAGGATTTCTTGGCCATTCAGGTGACTTGTTCTTGCAACACCAGGCTCTTTCTGGCTGTTTTTGAGGCATGGGATTTGGAGTGCAAAGACAGGTTGTGACCTAACGCGGTGGGCGTCATGCACATTTCAGTACAATAGGACTTAAGAGAAAAGCTCCCCACTTGCTAAGGGCTGTGCTATTCTGCCCAAGACAGAAGTGCAGGGAGAGGAGTTATGTTTCAGAGCAAGTTAAGTAGCGTGTTAGGCTCCGTTCCACTAAAGGAGACCTTGTGAGCAAATGCCAGCTCCTTAAATCTCCTTGCACTTTCATGCACGAGACGATGTCAGTGATAAATGACGTGGAAACTAAACCACCGTGAAGTACTTCAGACAGTCTCTCTAGAATTAAGCTGGTCACGTATAGATCTAGGAGTCAACCTTTTCAATCTGCAGGGAGCAGCCAAGATCATGACCTACAACCAAGGCAGGAGGGAAGGCTTAACTTGAATAAAGGGAAAAGTGCTGTGAGATAGGCAGCTTTTACTTTATTAAACAGAGAGGCTGGGGCAGGAAATTAGATCCCAGGTTAGTGTGGACATAGATTTTTTGATACATTTCAAAAGGCCTGGACTTGACTTCCTGGAATTATTCTCGCTCTATCTCACACACACACACAAACACATACACACACTCACACATACACGTGGGCACGTGTGTACACACAGCCCGTCTCCTTCTCGTGGGATAGGACTGGCAGGGAGAAGCATGTAGCAAGCACTGCTGGTCTTTGACTCTCAGTGAGACCTTGAAGACTTTAAGCAGAGAGCCTCCCTCTCAGTGTTTTCTGACTTCAGGCTCTGCACAAAGGCAGAAGCATCACCCTCACCCCCTTGTGGCCCTGTGGAGCTGGGGGCCAGGAATGCACAGACAATAAAGGTGTGATATCTTGGCTGTTGAACACGACTGGGTAAATTACTGATTTCCCAGATGCTCTCCCCAGTCCTGCTCTCTGACACAGGAGTTATCCTCTTAATTTTGCAGAA
>RCUC01110992.1:0-13392 GCA_003697995.1 Taxidea taxus jeffersonii
GGGGGGGGGGGGGCTATCCTCATGTCACAAAGAACAAATGCAAGATTTTACACAATTCTCTAAGCTGTGCAGTGATTTTGGCAATTAGTTAAAGTGTTTTTGATCTTCTACTTTTGTGTCTCTTTGTTCTTCCCGTAGGCACTTCACACCAGAGTAACAGGTTTGGTCAACAATTTGGGCTGTATCTCTACAGAGGGCATGCACTCTTAATCCTTTGAACTTCCAGAACATCTGGTTTTTCAGTTTGCATAGCAAATATATAAACTCATATTCCTGGTTATCTTTCTTTTTAAAGTATGCCTTTAAAAAATAATAGTAAAATGAAGTAGGCCTTTATTCCCATTTAGTTTGGTTTCTTCTCAGCCCGTTAGGAGAACCATGTCTGTAGTTGATCCTCACAGATTTGTTGACTGGTTAATGAGGCCCCATTGAAATAATCTGATTTGTTAATACATGTGTAATGAGAATCAGATTTACTAACCCTGGCATTGTTTTTATCTGTTATGGATGTAAACTGCTCTTTATGCTGTAACTAAATCTATCAACGATGAGTAAATGAATAGGTTTTATGGTCTCTGTTACTACTTATTACAAATCTAATTTAAGAGTTGTACATTGTTTTTATTTTACCAATGTTAAAAGGAGAGCTGGTCAAATGACAACATTGTATTTTACCTCCTCCCTGTAATAGAGTTGTTTAATTTTAATTATGTGTTTACTTGATCTTACAATCCTTTTCGTGTAGATATGAACCCTACTGAGTCAGTTACATACTCAAACCACTGCGTTCTCTTACAACTTAAACTTTTTTTAAGTAAGTTTTTTTAAGTACTTTTTAAGTAAGTAGTTTTATTGAAAAATAATAGACACATATCACTGTGTAAGTTCAAGGTGTCCAGCATGATGGTTTTATTTACATGTAGTGTGAAATGATTATACACTAGGCTTAGTTAACCTCCATCAGATACAATAGAAAGAAAAAAGATTTCTTGTGATGAAAACTCTTAGGATCTACCCTCTCAACAACTTCCCTGTGCTTCACATAGCAAGTGTTACCTATAGTCAGTCATCATGTCATACACTACATTCCTAGTACTTACTTACCTTCTAACTCGAAGTTTGTACCTTTTGACCACCTTCTTCCAATCCCTCCCCCAGCTCCGCTCCATTTTTTATTTTTATTTTTTTTTAAGATTTTATTTATTTATTTGTGGAAGAGAGAGGGAGCAAGCACAGGCAGACAGAGTGGCAGGCAGAGGCAGAGGGAGAAGCAGGATCCCTGCCGAGCAAGGAGCCCGATGTGGGACTCGATCCCAGAACGCTGGGATCATGACCTGAGCCGAAGGCAGCTGCTTAACCAACTGAGCCACCCAGGCGTCCCTCCCCTCCATTTTTTAAAAAAATACCTTCAGTGAGCAGAAATGCCATTTCCCACTTCCTGTCCTTAACCATGAAAAATGCCCACAAACCATCCTCTCTGCTCTCTTCTCAGGCAAGGGCTGAATATTGATTTCCAAGAAGACCTCGGAAAAAGCTGAAGAGAGCACAGCTGCCAGCAGTCTGGGTCCTTTAATCAATACACAGAGGTACCAACCTCCAGCCAGTGCCCTCATGACCCACTGAGCTGGGATGGGAGAGATACGCTTTGATGTGATACTATGTCAGTGATGTATTGTAGTTTTCCTTTTTTGTTTCAGTAGTTAGACTCCGTTAACTAAAACATCTATATACATGATCTTCAAAACCAGCAAAGCCTCCTGATTATAGTGATCATGAAGGTTTTGTTACAGAGGCTATTCCTTTAAAGTACTCTTCATAAATACAAGCTTGAATTTGCCAGGGTAGCTTCCACTAAAAATTCCTTTCCGCATCTTTTAGTTACATTTTATCCCATGAGCTGTGGGATATAGTTAAATGATACTTAGTTCCCATCCTCACTGTCAGTGTATAAAGTCCTGGTTACTTTACTGTCTTCCAAATAAACAGTACTTAATGTGAGAAGAGAACATGGCACTACCACAGAATGTCTTTATCCCCAAGAACTACAATCCAAATGACATGGTAAAGAAAGAAAGGACATGGGAGTGGGGAGGTAAAGGAGGACAAGAAATGATGTCATAGCAAAGTGCTCTAAGACTGTTAAAGAACAATCATGAAACCATGAAATTAAAATACTATCTGCAATGAAAAAGCAGTAAGGTGTTCTAAAAAGGACGTAATAGAAGGGGAGGCAAATCCTAGAAGAAGGAACTAATTAACAACTAATTAAGATAGAGAAATTATAAAGTGGTCAGGGAGGATGTGGTTATAGGAAACCATGAAAGCACAGGTCATAATTTTGTAATCAATGAAAACTGAAAAGCGAAACAAAACAAATTTTTGCCAATGGAAAAGAAAGCTCTAGGAAGAAGAGAAGAAACTGCTTTTGGCCTAACGGCTGAAGCATTAGAAGAAAGGGAAGGGCGGGAGAGGAAGGGTCAGACATAGGTTATCAATCAAATAAAGGCATCTTAAACCTCTTAATAAGAGCTTCTCAAAAAGCATAGTAAGGAGCAAACAAAAATAAAGCTTCTGGCACAGACACCACGAATGCAAAGGAAAATTGATGTTCTACTTCTGGGCAGACACAACTAGTAACTTTAGCAACCTAAGGGTCCCCCATAACATACCCTGCTCCGGCTATCAAGCACCAGCAGGAACCCTCCAGAGACAAGCGCACCTGCATGTCTACCTCCATCCACTTCACAGGACAGTCTGTTTCTAGGCAACAGCATCTTGTGACTGCTAAGACGTATCTGGTGGGGCAGAGAAAGGCCTCGGTGCACGGATGGGGATGGGACAACAGAAAACAGCATTACCTGAGCTTAGCTGCCGTCCGGTTCTAACCACTTCTAAAAGGAGAGAGCGTATCTGCTGTTTCCAGTCCTGCCTTACCTTCAAGGGGCTGATCACCCCTCACGGGTTAGGGGAGGAAGGTACTATACTAAGGAACACAGTGGTTCCCACCTGGCTGAACAGTCACTGTCATCCTCTGCGGACTTGTAAAAAAAAGCACCTCCAGTGGCAGGGAGGTTAAAGGCACACACCAGACCACTGAAATCAGAATCTCTGAGAGCAGGATCTAGAAACCAGCAGTGTCCTGTGATCTCCTCGTCCGTCCTATTATGCAGCCTGGGTGCAGAGCACAACTGAGACAGTAAGTGCACGGGACCTGGAGAGACACCACCCACCGGGAGACTCTGTTCTTGCACTTAGTGTGAGAAGGGGACAAGATCAAACTTACCAGATGCTTGCAAAGCATAGGCCACACAGTAAGCTCTCCCAAAGTATCCTTACACTTATTGTCCTCATATACCTCAGGTTATAGGATTTTTCTCAGGCTAATCAATCTTGCATAGCACTTATTGTCTGCTTTTTTGCATTATGTAGTAACTATAAACTATCCTGTGTTATATAACATTTTATGCACATACATTGTATTTCTTCAATTAGACTGTGACATTCTTGGGCACCAGGGACTTTTGTCTTCTTACCAGACCAGGATCTTACACCCAGCTGGTCTCAATAAAGGCATCACTGGTGATTACCTGACATGGTCACTTTTCACTGCTGAGTCCACACAAATGGACACATGGAGCTATCAGATTAAAGGTTTTGTTCCACTTTTTTGGGGGGGTTCCTTCAACATTGCAATAAAGAGTAAGGACAATTCTATTTTCTCAAACCTCTCTGTATTTAAAGCTTTTTTAAAAACGAGGGTATTATTTCAAGCTACTAGGAAGCTCTTCATAAAAAATGACTGTTGACTTAACAATAATAACTTGCAGCAGTTTTGTGATGGTTCACCTTCAACTAGAAGATGGTAGAAATTACAAGATGTCCAGCCATATCTCTCTCACTCCTTGTCCTCAAGTCATAGTCCCCTTTAGGTTAGTTGAGCACATGGCTGCCCAGAATATAGAATACTATTTCTACCTTCACTGTTCCTACCAAGTAGAGTCAACAGGATAGAGTAGAAATCATTATGTTCCACAAGACTTATTTTTATTTTTTATTTTTTTAATGATTTTATTTATTTGTTTGACAGAGATCACAAGTGGGCAGAGAGGCAGGCGGGGGGGGGAAGCAGGCTCCCAGCTGAACAGAGAGCCCGATGCGGGACTTGATCCCAGGACCCTGAGATCATGACCTGAGCCAAAAGCAAAGGCTTTAACCCACTGAGCCACCCAGGTGCCCAAGACTTACTTTTTTTTTTTATTATTATTTGACAGACAGAGATCACAAGTAGGTAGAGAGGCAGGCAGAGTGAGAGGGGGGAAGCAGGCTTGCCGCTGAGCAGAGAGCCTGATGTGGGGCTCAATCCCAGGACCCCGGGATCATGACCCGAGCTGAAGGCAGAGGCTTTAACCCACTGAGCCACCCAGGCGCCCCCCCCAAGACTTACTTTTTTTTTTTTTTTTTAATTTATTTGAGAGAGAGACAGTGAGAGAGAGTCTGAGCGAGGAGAAGGTCAGAGGGAGAAGCAGACTCCCCATGGAGCTGGGAGCCCGATGTGGGACTCGATCCCAGGACTCTGGGATCATGACCTGAGCCGAAGGCAGTCACTTAACCAACTGAGCCACCCAGGCGCCCCAAGACTTACTTTTTAAAAACATCTTTCATATACCAGAAAATTCACTGACTGATATTTATACTTCAACAGTATTAGTATAGTCACAGAGTTGTGCAAACACCACAGTCTAATTATAGAACATTTCCATCATCCCAAAGAGACCTCATACCCATTAACAGTCCTCACCCTACCTCTCAACCCAGCCTGAGGCAACCACTCATCTGTTCTCTGAATCTATAAACTTGCTCATTCTGGACATTTCATATAAATGGAATAATGAAATATGTGACCTTTTGTGTCCAGCTTCTTAGCATAATGTTTTCAAGGTTCATCTATGTTGTAGTGTGGATTAGCACTTAATTCCTTTTTGGCTGAATAATGTTCACATCTGCGGATATTCCATGTTCTACTTACCCACTCATCAGAGGATGAGTTACAGGCTGGGCTGTTTACAGGTTTGGTAGTCATAGCATGCTGCTGATATGGACATGTGTGTACAAGTTATTCTGTGGGCATCTGTTTTAATTTCTCTTGGAAATATACGTAGGGGTGGAATTCCTAGGTCACATGGTTTAACCTTTGGAGAACTCCCATACAGCTTCCAAACTGGCTGCACCATTTTACATTCCTACCAGCAATGAAGGAGGGTTCCAATCTTTCCACATCCTCTCCAATGCTTACTATCCATCTTTTTAGTTACAGTTATCTTAATGAGTGTGAAGTATGCCTCACTACGGTTTTGATTTGTACTTATGAAATGCAAAGGGATGCTGAGTCTCTTTTCATGTGCTTATTGGCCATTCCTGTATCTTTTTGGGAGAAATGTTTATTCGGATCCTTTGCGTAAATCTGCTTATTTGTCTTTATTGTTGAGTTGCAGGAGTTTTCTGTATATTCTGAATACAAGTTCCTAATCAGATATATGTGATTTGCAAACATTTTCTCTCATTACAGGGACTGTCCTTTCACTTTCTTCACAGTGTCCTTTGAACCACAAGATTTTTAATTTTGAAATCAAATTTATTTTTTTGTCATTTGTGTTTTTGGTGTCATATGTAAAAAACTATTGCCTAACCTAGCGTCACAAGGATTTACATCTACATTTTAGAGTTTCTAGTTCTTATTTTTAGGTCTGTGGCCATTTTGAATTAATTTTTGTGGATGCTATAAGTAGGGATCCAGCTTCATTCCTTTGAATGTGGATATGCAGCTGTGTGAGCACCAGCTAAACTGTCTCACCTCTTTGTCAAAAATCAACTCATAGTAAGTGTAAGGGTTTATTTCAAATATAAGGGTTTATTTCACCTTAAATGTATGGATATTTCTCTCCTTATGCCAGTACCACAATGTCTGAATTCCTGTAGCTTTGTAATAAGTTCTGAAATTGGAATGTGAGCCTTCCAACTTTGTTCTTCAAGATTGTTGTGGTTTTTCTGGGTCTCTTCAATTTCCATATGAGCTTTATGGATCAGCTTGTCAATTTCTGCCCCCCCCCCAAACAAACTAGGATGTCGACAGTGACTGTGTTCAACCTATATATCAATCTGGGGAGGACTTTCATTTTAACAATATTAACTCTTCTGATCCATGAACATGGAATGTCTTTGCATTTAGTTAGATCTTTATTTCAATGAAGTTTTGTAGTTTTCAGTGTGTATGGCTTGCACTTTATTTATTTATTTATTTATTTATTTATTTATTTATTTATTTATTTATTTATTTATTTAACAGACAGAGATCACAAGTAGGCAGAGAGACAGGCAGAGAGAGAGAGGAGGAAGCAGGCTCTCTGCTGAGCAGAGAGCCCGATGCAGGGCTTGATCCCAGGACCCTGGGATCATGACCTGAGCTAAAGGCAGAGGCCTAACCCACTGAGCCACCCAGGTGCCCCAATGGCTTGCACTTCTTTTGTTAAATTTATTCCTAAGCATTTTATTCCTTTTGACGGTATTACCAATAGAACTGTTTTTAAATTTCATTTTTGGAGTGCTTACTGCTAGTGTAGAGAAGCACAACTGATTTCTGTATATTGAGCTTTCATAACCTGAAATGGTACTGAACTTGTTCATCATTTTAACAGTTTTGGCTTGTTTTTTTTGTAATTCCTTAGGGTTTTCTACATACAAGTTCATGTCATCTACAAATAGAAACAGTTTTACTTCTTCCTCTCCAGTCTGGATGCCAAATTTTTTTGTCTGTTTGTTTTTCTTGCCTTAATGCCCCTCGCTAGAGTCTCCAGCACAACACTTGAACACAAGTGGCAACCAAGACATATAGTTGGGAGAAGATGCACCCTTCTTTTCCATCTTTATTCTTCTGATAGATGGACTGTGGATGTGATTACTGGAACTGGAAGGGTAGTGACCATCTTGGACTTGGAGGGGAATTCGGGACCAGAATTGAGTCCATGACATAGCAACAACTGAAAAGAAACCTGGTCTCTGCCACCTCGGGCAACATGCCAACCTCTGGTCTTTGTTTTGGGTCTCAAGCCAAACTCAAGGCTAAGATGATATAGGAATGAATATTAGAATAAAGTAAGAACTGTGGTGCCTGCCATATTCAATCAAAATATATGAACTAGGTTCAAAAAGGAAAAGAATTTTTGATTTTTTTAAAAATATTTTATTTATTCATTTGACAGAGAGAGAGATCACAAGTAGGCAGAGAGGCAGGCAGAGACAGAGAGAGGGGGAAGCAGGCTCCCCGCTGAGCAGAGAGCCCAATGTGGGGCTCGATCCCAGGACCCCGGGACCATGACCCAAGCCGAAGGCAGAGGCCTTAAACCACTGAGCCACCCAGGCGCCCCAAGAATTTTTGATTTAAAAAACAAAACAAAACAAAACAGTAGTACTAAAGGTGCCTATATAAGGAAGTACTGTCTAAGCCTGGCTCCTGGTTTTAAAATCTGAGCAATGTCTGATGGTTTTTTTTTTGTTTTTTTTGTTTTTACTTCAAATAATGCCACAGAACTGAGAAGAATAGCATTCGTCAATATTATGCTTCTGAGAATTTCTCTCAGGCTTCCCAACTAGTCTGTGATTGTAGAGGTTCTATTACCAACCCAAGTTTACTTCATAATGACCAGAATATTACTCAAAGTCACTAAAATATTATCACACATTTAATAGAACTCTTCATTTGTATCTAATTACAGATAGTAGTTATATGTTAGCTCACATCTGGATGATTAACTTTGGTTAATTAACTATGATGAACTTTGGCTCCAAATTATTTATGAAACCAAATCAGGCTCACGGATTTGATGGGGTGATATCAAGTATTCCTAATGCAGAGAGAAAATGATGTTTTTAGATTAATGGTCAGAAAAAATATATATATATATATTTAAGATTTATTTATTTGACAGATAGAGATCACAGGTAGGCAGAGAAGCAGGCAGAGAGAGGCTCCCTAGTGAGCAGAGAGCCCGATGCGGGGCTCGATCCCAGAACCCTGGAATCATGACCCGAGACGAAGGCAGAGGCTTTAACCCGCTGAGCCACCCAGGCGCCCCTGGTCAGAAAATATTATGAGGAATACAGATGAAACAACTTTCCTAGAATTTACCATCAACAGGACAACTAATGTCAGCATTAAGTACTTCAGTGATAACACGTGCAGGGTACTCTAGAAAGGAAGTCATTCCACAAGCTTACCAGTTATGCATCCATTTGACCCATATTAAGAATAAAGATGCAGGGGGCACCTGGGTGGCTCACTGGGTTAAAGTCTCTGCCTTCGGCTTGGTTCATGATCCCAGGGTCCTGGGATGGGGCCCACATCGGGCTCTCTGCTCAGCGGGGAGCCTGCTTCCCTTCCTCTCTCTCTGCCTAATTGTGATCTCTGTCTGTCAAATAAATAAATAAAATCTTAAAAAAAAAAAAAAAGAATAAAGATCCAGGAACCAACTCTCAACTCCTCCCCTTGCATCTCACTTTGGCTAAGGCAGAGAAATTCCAGTATCCGCGCTTAGTGGCTGCCTGTATTCTGAAAATGTGTATGAATGTAAAAGAAAGGAACTTAATTCTTTGAAGCAGAATCCATAATAATATGCCAACTCAATCAGGGATGTTTTCTTTCCTTTGAAGCCTCCAGGATATTTTTATTTTTGGAAAATAGTCTGATTAAGTTAAAACAAATATGTGCTGTCATAGCAGGTTGACTAATCTAAAACTGGTTTCCATGTCCTTTACTGACTAAAAGTATCAAAAGTTTAGAGAGATAAAACAAATGGTAAGGAAGTCCTTAAATCCCCATAGTGGGTCTTTCCTCCCTTGCTCCCGGCCATCTCGGAGGCTGCTCTGGGTTGGCGCTGTCCTGAACCTAAGGCAGGAAGATGGTGGCCACAAGGAAGACAAAAAAGTCACTGGATTGGGTCAACTCTAAGCTCCAGTATGTTACAAAAAGCGGAAAATACGTACTGGGATACAAGCAGACTCTGAAAATGGTCAGACATGGCAAAGTGAAACTGGTCATCCTCGCCAACAACCACACAGCCTTTAGGAAGTCTGAATAGAATACTACACCATGTTGGCCCAAGTGATAGCCATCACTGCAGTGGCAATAATAATGAATTGGGCATAGCATGTGGGAAATACTACAGAGCATGCACAATGGCTATCACTGATCCAGGTAATTCTGTTATCATTAGAAGGATACCAGAACAGACTGGTGAGAAGTAAACCACACAAAATTTTTCTTTAATAAAACTGGCCAGGGGACGCCTGGGTGGCTCAGTTGGTTAAGCGGCTGCCTTTGGCTCAGGTCATGATCCCAGCGTCCTGGGATCAGGTCCCACATCGGGCTCCCTGCCGAGCAAGGAGCTTGCTTCTCCCTCTGCCTCTGCCTACCACTCTGTCTGCCTGTGCTCGCTCCCGCTCTCTCTGACAAATTAAATAAATAAATAAATAAATAAGTTAAAAAGATAAATAAATAAAACTGGCCAGAGCTTGCTTTTTTAAAAAAAATAAATAAATCCCCACGGCCCCTATCTTCACCTGAGTGCTATGCATGGAACGTCTTGGAACCTTCCTGTCTCCTCAACTAGATAATGTTTGCATTCATGCCAGTGGACTGCTGGGCACAGGCCAGGTGTGTAATAAATGCTTTATGAATGAACAATCTTAGGTAGAAATCGGTGAGCATTCACATCAAAGCCGTGTAAGTACACATCAAGAACTCAGACCTTAGTTAACATTTAAACACTTTGAGGCAAGAGTATTTAGAAAAGGCTATTTTTTTTTTCAGTATCTCCTATTGATCCCTTTCTACCTTAAACAAACATCCAGAAATCCACATTGCCTAATTCATCTTGAGATGAATACTCTACTCAAAGGCCCCAAGACTGTAGTCTTGGGTTCTAAGCACGTGAAAGAACTGTTGTATTTTTACAGTCTATGGTTTACTGTGAAATCCCAACAGGAAGAAAAAGAACTTGAGATGACTTTAGACAAAGTACTAAGTGGTTAATGTTGTCAAAGAACTTCACAGTGAAATCTAAGCAAGAAAGAATGCATGAAACAAAAGAGAAAGATGCTTAAAATGAGAGAGAGAGAGATTAGGGGTATATTATTACCTCCTTTCAAATGAACCCTTGGACAAAAGACTCCTTTGTTCACAGACTGACCGGGAATAATAGATCCCTGCTGTATGAAACAGAAGTATGCCTACTTAAATCAAATCTGAAATGTTATGCTCTGAAATAGTGAACTGAACCTAATATTTAAAAGATAAGAGTTCTATGCCAAGTGCTTTTTGGAAAAACAGGTGAACAACAGTAGTATCAGTATTGCTACAAACATTTAAAATACACGAAATCTAGCACGGTACCCGGCAAATAGCACGGAATCACATTTCTGACAGGTGAGGAAGGGGACTCAGATTTATTATCAGAAAGCTGACACAGGAAAACTACTCTTTGGCAATCCATAAAGGGCAGTGACAGGCATTCCTCCCTCAGTAAGACACTTCCAGTGTGTCCTCCGGAGTTGGGCAGTGCCCATAAGGCGATGCATTCGGTCGGTATGAGGTAGGTACTTATCACACTGTTTGTGAGATGGGCACACACAGAAGCCCTCGGAGACCCGGAGCGACTGAGAGAAGCAAAGAAGCAGGCAGGCCTTGTTTCAGGCTCCTCCCAGCCATCATGCTACCCGAGAGGGGCAAAGACCAGATCACCAAGCAGGTTTCTAGGCTCTCCCTACCCCTGCCCTCGTGCTCCACTTTTTCAAATGACTATATAATGACTATGTAAGCTTGGTGGGAGGCAGTGTGAAATGTCGGAAATAACCTACGTCTGGTGCCAGAGTTAGGTAATCGCGGTTCTAATACTTCTTAACTGTATGACCACGAGCAAATTGCTTAATTTCTTTGGGCAAGGATGTTCTCACACTTACAATTATAGTAATAATACTGCAAGTAAGTTGTAATGACTGAATGGGGATAAATATAAAGAACTCAAGATAGTACCTTGTAGATAAAAGGCTCATGAATAACGGGACTTCGGTTTTATTTTCTTTTTCAGTAAGTGTCTTCTTCCCTTAGACTGAATCAGGTACATAATATAGCTTTTTGTGTCCAATGAGAAAATACTCTATAATGTGTAATGATTTGCACTTTACGTTTCACTTCTACTTCAATAAAATAAAGGCAGGATATTCACCAGGTGTAAATGTTATGTTAAAGCCAACAATTTTATCTCAAGAGGATAAACTGAGCCACAGGTCAACTTAAGGGATTTTCATTTTTATTTTTAGTTTCAACATTGATCTAGATCCCCTTGAACTTTATTATGTGACAAACGAAACATAAAATACTAGAGAATCAAATTTACATATGATTCACTGCCATCGAAGCCCAGAAAATATATTCTTAAGAAAAATATTTAAATTATGTATTTGACAATTTTTAGAATTTTCTCCTATTAAGCAGATTTCTAAAAATCCTGCGTAGCCTTAAAAACAAAACCAATTTTTGAAAAAAAGAAACAAAGACTAACACATTTACCACTGCTGAAAATCTCGTGTTTCTAGTACCAACACACAAAAACAGTGAATTTTAATATTCTCTGTACACATAAAAGAGGTTAGTAAGATAAATGCAAACACCAAATAATACCTGAGTTTTTAATTTTTCCAGGTAGATTCCCCTAATTTGGCAAAAAGCCAGACAATACTTTCCCTCTATAACTTTAAAATACATACAATAAAGAACTTCAATATGAAAAAACATCGTATACTAAAATACTAGAAATAAACAAAAGACTTAAGAAAAATCATATCACCAAATTTTACAGACAGGTCTATAGAGATATAGTAGGCCTAAAGGAAATGCAAAGCATGTATGATAAGTAAGGTTCAACTTCTCAAAACAGAACTTGAAAACAAAATAAAAAACTACCTGTTCTTTCCAAAAATCGAAAAAAAACCCAAACCCAAAACACCAGTAGTTTACAGACTGAAAGACATCATCAATTAAATTGGTAATGTGGTTACTTACAACTCCTAACCAACTATCCTGCTTACAGATAAATTATTAATACAATTTTCCAAGGCAAAATGTAACAAAGAAAACCACTTTGACATTGAATCCTCTGTATACAGGGCCATCTCCTAAATGCATAATCTGAGACATGGAAATATTAACTGGCTTGAGCAGAGGCAAGGTACAGTTTCAAGAGTTCCCAAATGTTTTATGTGTATTTATACTTTTTAAAATAAAAAATCTATTTTAGGGGCGCCTGAGTGGCTCCGTCATTAAGCGTCTGCCTTCGGCTCAGGTCATGATTCCAGGGTCCTGGGATCCAGCCCGTATTGGGTTCCCTGCTCGGTAGGAAGCCTGCTTCTCCTTCTCCCAGTACCCCCTGCTTGTGATCCTTCTCCCACTGCCTCTCTGTCAAATAAATAAATAAAATCTTTAACAAAACAAAACAAACAAAACACCTATTTTAGTGGACTAAAATTACATTGGCAATTATACATAAAAGCTCTATATTTGCAAAGTTTAAATTAGGTGAAATTTAAATGACATTTGAAAAATTTTCACAGACATTGACAAGGGATAGCACAGCCCGACTCAATAAATGTCAGCGTGGGGGTCCCCATCTAAGGTCTGATAGTGAGTCACTATATGAATGTAGCCAAATGATTCGAAGTATTCTAAGCTTGCCCAGATACACTGAAAATTACAATCTATTTAAGCATCTATAAAAATATTAGATTTTTTTCCAGACAAGGGCAAACCTAATTAAAGAAGTTTACCTGAATAACGTGGATACATTAAAAACCAAGACAAAAGACTTTCTACGCCATCCCCTTCTCCCCTTCAGATCTAAGAAATCACTTTACAAATTATTCAGTAGACCATCCAGTGTCCAGGATGTTATTTCATTACTTAATAGGAAGAGAGACTATTTCCTTCCATTTCAATATGGTTTTTTTTTTTTCTGGATCCAAGAGAAATACTAGATAGAGGGTCCAAATAAAACCAAGGAAATGAAAATAGAACAATTACGCACACAGAAGGCCTTCTTTTCCCCTGAAGTGAGACAATCACATTAAGACACTTTTTTCTTGGCATGCTTACAGATTTCCCTAGGGGACTTCAATGTCCACGATCGCTCAACTGTTCCTTGTTGCCTTCCAAGCCCACATCGGGCTCCCTGCTTGGTGGGGAGCCTGCTTCTCCCTGTGCCTCTGCCCACCGCTCTCCCTGCTTGTGTCCTCTTTCCGCTCACTCTCTCCCTCAAATAGATCAGTAAGATCTTAAAAAAAAAAAAA
>RCUC01110995.1:0-15628 GCA_003697995.1 Taxidea taxus jeffersonii
GCTGAGGACATCGGGGCCCTAGAATTCTATTGTGTGGGATTCTGCAAAGAGAAATGCAGACTTTTTGATTAGTGGCCGTGTTCACTGCTTTGCTTAGCCTCTCACTATGTGATTATTTCATTTTGTAGTTCTGATAAATTAACATCGCCTCTTGTACTCAAAAGGAATATTTTATTTTTTTAAGTTGTTGTTGTGGTTTTTTTTTTTTCTTTTTTAAAGCCCCAGGGCTCCTGTTTAAAAATGCAGGTTAATTCTCAGAGGCTTTCAAAAGCATTTCTGCATCATGCTACTAATTAAGATAAGGTTATCATTTTAAGTTATACCAGGAATGCAATTAGAGCTTCTAGTGAGAACTGTAGCCATCAATTTTATACAAATTATTCAGACCTGGTAAGGTAGAATACAGTTTTAATAGGACAAGTGAACATACTGCGATTTATTAGATATAATGTGAATTCAGCTGACACCTGAACACAGCGTCTCTAACCCATCATGAGCCCAAGTCCCTGGGAATCCGGCTCAACAGCCTTTGATCAGAAGGGATTTAATAACATGCCTCCCGTTCCCCGTTGTTCACGGGCCGCTGCTTTGGACTGGAGAGGGATTGTTGTTTTCAAATGCGAATGGTGTTAGGCGTGAGGATGTCATCTGCGGACTACGGAGCGCGCATTACCCAGTCCTCTCATTTATCTGGACTGCTGCGTGCTGCCGAGAAGTCTGCTTGGTTCCGTGTGCTTTTTTTTTTTTTTTCTCCCTTTTGTGTGGTCTGCAGCTCCAGGTGACCAACTGACAACGTAATTAGCTAATTTTTCTGTGTTGTCCGTCTCTGCTGAAGAATATTGGGTGTTGGAGAAGAACGCCGCCTGTCTTATCTGCCCGCCGTCTGTGATGACTTATTCATTAAATGGATACCTGTGTTGTAGGGTTGTACAAGGATGGCGGGGTTAGGTGGCTCCTGAGAAGGTCTTCTGTCTTTTCTTCGTAAGAGCTCCGCAGAAGGACGTATAAATAAATAACAGCCCGTCTGGGCTTTCTATTCTTCGACACCTTAAAAAAATTTGGACCGCCTTTTACTTTCCCCTGCTTATTAGCTTTTGTATTTGGCACATCAGCTGTTTTATGATGTTATGTGCCTAAATCCCTCAAACTGTACTCAGTCGTTGTGTGTGCATTTATTGAGCTCCTGCTGTATGCCCTAGGTTGTTCGGGGTATTTAGCATACGGTGGTGAGGGAGGGATCATGTGCTAGTCTCTGTGACGCGAGCCTACCTTTCCGCTCTCCACCGTTAACCACACATCCTGCCCTCGCACGCAGGTGACCTTTCCTTATAACTGAGCGAGAAATGCCATCTGGGCCAGTTGTCTCCAGGTTCTCTCTCCTCCCTATCTACTACTCTCTACCAATGAAGGTTTGTTTGTTTTTTTTCTTTTGGTTCTACCTGATAGAAAATGTCTGCTCTGCTCCATAGAATGAGCTGATTAATTTTAAGAAGTGACTGAATTCATTGTCCTCCTCCCTCCTCTGTCTCAGTCTTTCTCACTCCTCTGCTCCTTCCCTTCAACCGAAGAGACTCAAGTTCTGCCCCTATCCTATGCATAAACAATAAATAACCACCCATTGTCTTACCCGTGTTGCCCATTCCCACTTCCTGGTCGCCAGTTTTCAAGAATGCGCCTGCATGGATTCTGCATCTTCTTCCCCATCTCTTTGCAACTGTCTGGCTTCTGGACCAGCGAATCCACAGACCCGTGAGCACCAGTGGCCTATGATTATTTCTCATTCCATGTAACTTCTTAGTAACATTTGGTATGGCTGCCTGTTTCCTACTCCTGGAAATTTGTAACCTTCTTGAAGCCATGACATTATTCTCTCCTGGCTTCGCATCTGACTGTCTGATTGATTATTTATCCTCCATTTCTGTGGCTGAACTGTCCCTTCTTTGCCAGTCTTTTTAGCGACAGTCACTGTCAGGGTTTCTATGTCCCTTTTCTTACTCTGTTAGGAGGTTCTTAAAAGAAGAGTCTTCAAAAGTGAGCTCTCAATGCCCTAAGGTCATGGACCACATGTAGAGTATGGGTCTGGGTATGTGCCTTTTTCTGAGAGGTGAATTCATAGCTTTTATGCGGTTCTCAAGGTGCCCAAGACTTAAAACATGGTTATAAACTCACTTTTTGAATGACGGCATCATCTTCCATGGTGTCCCCCTCCCAGCTGCTCCCGTTACTCTGCTGTCATCTGCCAAGAAGGGACCTTGCTCTTGACCTAGGTTCTTCAATGGTCTTCGTGCATCTTCCCTGACCACGTTGGGTATGTGCCAGATTCTTCAGTTATGACTCACAGCTGTAATTGGTCTATCACAATTTTGTTCTAATTAGATTCTCTGTCACCTATTTCTCACCACCCTGGTCCAACCTGCGTAGGATTTCCAGAAATATCTCTTCATAGATCCTAAAATAAAAAGCCTGCTCTTACCACTCTCCCTCACTCAATTTTCTGTAGCAGAGTCTTTTCCTCCCTACACAAAGGTTAAATTCCTAGTCACTTGGATTATGAAACCCTCCAGTGGAATGTCTCTTACTTATAAGAGTCCCTTGAACCTTTTGCAATTCCCCAGGTATGGTATGGTGCTATTTTCTCTCCTGGAAGCAAGGAACCCCTCTCTGGTCTACTTGGCTGATTTCTGTTTCTCTTTCCAGATCTATCTCGGCTGTTAGCCTGTCAATGAAGTCTTTCCTGGCACCAAGTAAAGTTATGCAAGGTTTCCCCTTTGTCCTGAACTCTACTTTTGCATTGACTTTCCCGTATCTTACCCTTTTTTTAAAAAAAAGTTCCTCTCCTCAATAACATGAGAGTCCAGTCATCTTACCTGAGGGACCATTGGGCTCTCACCCTCAGCTAGGCATGAAGGTATAAAAAGACACTAGGGTTCGATTGGTAGATTAGGTAAACACATCATTCTTGATTGAAGTCCTTTTGGGGAGAGATTCCAACCCCTGTGATTTAAAATAGGTATCATCTCTGAATTTCCCAGCACGATCTCTTATGCAAATGCTCATTCCATGTAATCTGTATCGTGATGTATGTTATAACAGATTTTACAGTAGGCAAGACACTTGGATCTGTTTTATGAAACAAGATGAACACATACAGACACAAAATATACTTTCTCTGATAATCCTTATTAAAAAGTAAATTCCTAATATACTGACAGCATCTTTGCCCCCATGGATGTGTGACTTCCTTAAGTTTGTGATGGGAATTTGGTATTTTGAAACTTACAGCAACCTTGCCTACCATACAGGCAAAGACCTCCTTCATTCCCTTCCCCCAAGATCTCATTCCCCCCTTTTTTGCTAATGGTTAAGATGATCCCCAGACCAAAATCATTGACATCTCTCTGTGTCTTGAATTTTACAGTGCTATGCTTTAATAAAAATGATGGATTTTTCCCTTCTTTTCTGAGATTTTTGGGTAACTTATTAACATGATGTGTCCTAGGGAAATATATTTTTAATCCTCTTACTATCTCAGTAACATTTTTCGCTGATGAGAAACCTGGATCACAGAGAGGCTAAATGACTATCCATGACTTCTTTTTTTCCTTTTCCAGAGTACTGCAAGTGTTCTATCATTAAAAGTCACAAAAATTTCTTCTAAAAAGTCTGTGGTGCTTCATAATCTGTATTAATCCTTTATTCTCAGTCAACCTGGTAAATAGTTTCTAGATACCATGAAGCCTAGGTACCATGAGTGCTAGACAAAGTCCTAGTATTTTGTTCCCCTCTGACCTACTGAGCTCTCATCTCTGTTCATTTTGCTCTCCATATCTATGTAAGAAAAAGACATGATAGAGATTCTGAACCAGATTTTTATGAAAGTTCTAAAAAGGAAGGACGGTGAAAATAGGAACAGACAGTTAATTTTCTTTCTGAGCTCTTCTGGTTCGAGTCTCTTTCTAAATGTTCTTAACATAGGAAGGGAGCTGCTTCTTGGGTTGTGATAGGTAGACTAATTGGGTGCTATGCATTCTGGGTTTTTGTTACCTTTTGAATACTTAAAAACTTCCTTTCCTTTTCTGAGAGTTTAATATTTGGGCTCAAATAGAATTAAAATCTAAGCCACTCTCTCTTACTGGCATCTTTGCTCACATTTCTTTTCATCCTACAATGAGTGCTGTTATAAAACATCCAAATCAAAATCCTGTCTTTGTACCTTGCCGCCAACCGCTCAGGCTGGTCATGAGTCTACTCTCTACTCTCTGAAACAGATTCATGTTCATTTTGGCTAATTCCTATGTATTTTCTCTGGTAAAAGAATGGAACCCAGCTTTATGAATGTTCTAAGGCTAGAAACTGGATTTTTCTTTTCCCTTTTTTTCCCTGGAAGGATCTTTGAAGGCTTGAAGCATTGATTCATGGAGAAGCGGAGGGACTTCTTGAGATGTCTGACCATGTCCATAAAACTCCTGCATTTCCTAGATGATTGGATATCACGTGTCATAATTTCAAGTATGTTTTGTGATCATCAATCCTCCCTGTGGCAAGGGCTGACTAGCACATTTGACAAGTTGTGAGCATCAACTGACGGGAATACTTCCTTTAACACTACTTTATCACAAGACTGCTTAATCTAGACATTCTTTTTTTTTTTTTAAAGACTTTATTTATTTGAGAGAGAGACAGTGAGAGAGAGCATGAGAGGGGAGAAGTTCAGAGGGAGAAGCAGACTCCTCGTGGAGTTGGGAGCCTGATGTGGGACTCAATCCTGGGTCTCCAGGATCATGACCTGAGCCGAAGGCAGTTGCTGAACCAACTGAGCCACCCAGGCGCCCTGATCCAGACATTCTTGCTAGTCTCCTGGAATATCAGCAGATGCTCTGATTGGGGATCACCACTTCCCCGATTCTACTCAGACTGTTGTTTATGACATTTGAGGACATCTAAGGTTTCTGCTTACTACTATCTCATGACCTTTCAGTATCTTACCTTTTCTGCCCACTGGATGCTGTTGGTGAGCTTACGGAAAGAGTTTAGCCCCCTGCTAGCTGTATTCCAGAATATGTACATATGTACGTGTACATGTATGTGTATACATATATGCATATGCACATATATGTATATCTTTATATATGTATATGTATGTATATGTATATGTGTGTGTACTTCTTTACATCTATACATATACACATATATGTATATGTGTACATATATGTATATATGTATATATATATATCTCTCTCGGTTACCCATTTTTCTGCTCCTGTCAAGTCCTGATACAGTAATGACAATGCTAGCAGATTGAAGCCTGTTGCTCTAAGCAATATCTGTGCAAGATTATTTTCTTTTTGGTCTTGATTCCTATAGATCAATTAAAAGGTGCTACTGCCTGCTTTCACATTAGTTCCTTGAAGATATTTAAATAATGCTTTAAATTCATGGCATGATGAGAAAGTACACTCTAACAACCTGGATACAAGATTGCGTGTTAAGAGTTAAATTGAGTAAGTCTCTGCAAAATGGACGTGATTTATTATGAGTAAGGACTAACCGAAAATTTTCTATAAATACAGGACTCAAGAGATTACAAAGCACATAGATTCTAATCAAGGTGGTCCCTGGGAAAAATCTGAGAGGCAGGACTGGAAAACACTTATAATTTGCTAATCAGAAACAATCAGTGTTTTGCATCCTGTTTTAAGAAAGGCTGTATAAATATAACAAGGTTATACTTATATGACTAAGAAGTAGAGAAAAGTCTCAAAGGCAAAGCTGTTGATGTCCATTAAAGCATGGCCTGGTGGAGAGGAATTCCTGAATAAAGGACTTGCACATTATGAGAAAACCTAATGCTAAATTGAGCATCTATTATGTGCCAGGTTTGTGCTAAAAACTTTACATTGTCCCCCTACATCTTCAAAATGACTTTTGAGCAACCCTTGCATTTTGAAGTATCTACATTTTACAGATCAGGAAAATAAAAGTTAGGTAGAGTCAGGTTGCTGTGCTAGGAATTTGCTTACGACCAAGCGATTCATTTAGAGAGCTGGGATTTGAACCCCGATACAAGGGCTCCGAGGCCCATCAGCTCACCAGTTGTGAAGTATGACTTTGTTGTACTAAAATTCTTTCCCACAAATCAAAGAAACTTCTTAAGATCTTCTAAGTAATTACATAACACATACAGTCACGGAGCCATCCGGACAATCAGGTTGTGGAACAGTTTCTCATCCCCTCAGATTCCTTCCTGCCCCAACCCTCTGGAAGCCACTGGTCTGTTTGATGGTCCTACTCACATTTTTCCTAATTTACTTTTGCTTACTTAATTACTTATTTGCATACTTCCAGGTAGAGGTCAGTGATTCATCAGTCTTATATAATATCTAGTGCTCTGTACATCATGTGCCCTCCTCAGTGCCCATCACCCAGTTGCCCCATCCCTCTCTCCCTTCCCCTCCAGCAACCCTCAGTTTGTTTCCTATGATTAAGAGTTTCTTATGGTTTGAATCTCTGGTTTCATCTTATTTTATTTTCCCCTTTCTTCCTCTATGATCCTCTGTTTTATTTCTTAAATTCTACATATAAGTGAGATCCTATTATCCTATGACTTACTGCACTTAGCAGAATACCCTCCCGTTGTGTCCACGTTGTGGCAAGATTTCATTTTTTTAATGGCTGAGTAGTATTCCAGTGTGTGTGTGTGTGTGTGTGTGTGTGTGTGTGTGTACACACTAAACACTTTTTTATCCCTTCATCTGTCAAGGGATATCTGGGCTCTTTCCATAGTTTGGCTATTGTGGACGTTGCTGCTATAAACATTAGGGTGCAGTTGCCCCTTCCAATCATTGCATTTGTATCTTTGGGGTAAATACCTACTAGTGTAATTGCTGGGTTGTAGGGCAGCTCTACTCTCAAATTTTTGAGGAACTTCCATGCAGTTTTCCACAGTGGCTGCACCAGCTTGCATTCGCACCAGCAGTGTCAGAGGGTTCTCCTTTTCTCCGCACTCTCCGTGACGTCTGTCTTTTGCTGACTTGTTAATGTTAGCCATTCTGACAAGTATGAGGTAGTATCTCATTGTGGTTTGGGGTTTTTTTTAACCTAATTTTATTGAAAAAAATTTTTTAAAAGATTTTTATTTATTTGATAGAGAGAGGCAGTGAGAGAGGGAACACAAGCAGGGGGAGTGGGAGAGGGAGAAACAGACTTCCTGCTGAGCAGGGAACCCGATGTGGGGCTCGATCCCAGGTCCCTGGGATCATGACCTGAGCCAAAGGCAGAAGCTTAACAACTGAGCCACCCAGGTGCTCCTCACTGTGGTTTTGATTTGTATTTCCTTGATGCCAAGTGATGTTGAATGTTTTTTCATATGTCCATTGGCCATTGGTTTGTTTTCTTTGGAGAAAGGTCTGTTCATGTCTTCTGCTCATTACTTGATTGGATTATTTGTTCCCACTCACATTTTTATGTGAGGTCAACCAACATGGAGCTGTAGCTTGTCTAGGGTGAAAATAGGCATTGGTCAGATTGACATCTGGTTGCAAGGACAGTGGGGCGTCTCCTTGTAAATTAATAGATTGATGTTCTGGTTAGAATTTGGTTTTCTACCTTGCTTGCTCAGTACAGAATTCATTGACATGCTAAGTACAGGCATGTATGTGTTTGACAACACTTTTTAGATTTTTTATCTAAATGTACACATGGCACATGTGTACATTTCTGTATCTGTGGGAATGATGAATATGAGTCTAGATCTAAAAATGAGACTAAAGGGCTGCATGGTTGGTTCTGTCAGGAAAGCATGTGACTCCCGATCTTGGGAGTTTGAACCCCATGTTAAGGGGTAGAGATTACTTAAAAAGCACAAACAGACATTTTTTAAAAAACCTCCCCAAACCCAAGACTTTAAGAAATATACATATATAGCAAAGATGAAGGATCAGGATGCCTGGGACACTTCAACATCTTCTTTAAATATGATGTAAATTTTTTTTTATGATTTTCTGTGAGTATAATTAACAATGTTACAGTAGTTTCAAGTTTGCAGTTTAGTGATTTGCCAGCTTTATACTTTGTATATACGTTCACCACAAGTATAGCTACCATCTGTCCTAGTACATCGCTATTACCTATTATTTATTGACTGTGTTTCTTAAGCTCTACTTTTATTTCCATGACTTACTCATAACTGGAGACCCGCCTCACCCCTCCCCTTCACTCATTTTGCCCAACCCTCTGGCAGCCGTCAGTTCTCTGTATTTATAGTTCCAAATCTGGAACTCCAAATTTTTCCTGGGTTCCACTTATGAGTGGAATCATAAATACAATTCAAATTTATGGTGGTGAAATTACTATATTGGCACCTGGAAGTGGAACCACTTTAGAACAAATATCCCACATCATGTATTTCAGAGGGCTCTTCGTTTCAGTAAGTGTTTCGAACACTATTCCTTCAACAACTCCTTATTGACCATCTTGACCAGGCTAGAAACTGGGTGATGGGATGGAGCATTGGGTAGAAGGTAGAACATTCTCAGTCAGAAGAGCAGCATGTGTGGGGTATGTGGAGCGAGAAGAACGTGAGGTATGGAGTAAGGAAAGAAGGTGGAGAGAGTCACAGGAAGATGAGGAGAGTAAACTGGAGAAGTAGCAGAGTCTGGATGTGTTACTAATTTCTAGGACTTCTATGAGGAGTGGCCTTTCACTGTGGCTGTACCTGAATGTCCTTGAATGTACTTATTTTGCATCTGTCCCATCCTGAGTACAGAGCAAGTTCACACTGTCAGTGTACCCTTTTCTTGCCCATATAGTCAACTCCTCCCTCTCAACTGAATCCTTTCCATGGACTTTGAAGCTTTCAGCGTTCTCATTTTATATACAAACAATCCACCCACCCTTTCTTGCGTCCATATCCTCCCGCAAGTATTGCTGTCTTTCTTCCTCTCTGTGGCCAGAGTTGTGGAGATCATGGCTCTGTCTTCATGTCCTTGCCTTCCATTGCCTCTGCAGTGTAGCTCCACCTCCATCCTTCCATCAAAACAGCTCTTCCTGTTTACAGTGACCTTCTCTTGTCACTCCCTTGGCCGTCTTCTTAGTTAACTTTTTATTTATTTATGTATTTTTAAGGATTTATTCCTTTTAGTGAGAGAGGGTGTGAGTGTGAGGGAGGGACAATGGGAGATGGAAGGGGAGACGGAATCTCCAGTCGACTCCCTGCTGAGAGCAGAGCCCAATGGGGGCTCGACCTCATGACCCTGAGATCATGACCTGAGCTGAAACTAGGAGTCGGCCACTTAACTGTGCCACTGAGGCTCCTCTTAGGTGACTTTGAAGAGCATTTTAAGAAGTCCTCATTTAGAACAGTAACTCCTCTTAGCTTCTAGGATACTTCATGCCCCCTTGTTTCTTCATATTAATATTTTTCAGTTTCCTCTGCCATTAATCAGTTTTTTAAAATAATTTTACCCTCAAAACCTCTCTCCTGTCCTACTCCCTACTGGCTCCAAAATAAGTCTCATCTCCTCCCTTGGCTTACTGTGAGAGGTAGCTTAGCATGACAGGGGGTGAGAGTACCTGGGGTTATTTCCTGGTTGTGCGACTTAGGCAAATGGCTTTAACTGTCTAATAGTTTCATGATATTAAATAAGGATCATTATAATATCTGTCTCATGTTGTTGTAAGGATAAAATGAGTTCATTTATATAAAGTGCTTAATAGTAGATGCCCCCCGAATGCCTACAGTTACAATATGTGAATTAAAAACTAAATTTATATACTCTCCATACTTCTATATTCAGTTGTTTATAAACATCTCCACTTTCAGCTCTAAAGATAGATAAGACTCAATGTGTCCAAGATCAAATGCATGGTTATTCTGGTGCTTCGTCCCCAGAAAAAAATATCTGATGACTTCCAGTGTTTCCCGCATCAGTGAGTAGCTCAACATCCCTCAGTTACACAAGCCAGAAGAGTAGATCCCACTTCCCATGATCTCTTTCCTCTTTCCAGTTTACTGCCAATCCTTCAATCTGACCTACCAAATGTCTGTTCCAAGTTTCCGTTTTTTAGTATTTCCACTTCTCCCATCCGAGGCTAGAATCTACTATCTCTCACCTTGAGTACCATAAAAAGAGCTTTCCATGTTTTCACTCTGTCTACTCATTACCTTCAGTGAATTCTCCACCATTTTGGAAGAATTAAACTTCAGAAGGCTGCCCTGATGGTCTCCCCTTTGTTTCAACCCTTTCATTAGTTTCCCATTACTCTTGGGATGATGACCCCAGTCCTCTGCATGGTCTACCGGTCCCGGCACCTGAGGCCTCTCCAGTCTCTCTCCCATCCTTTCTGTTCCTTTTCCTCCATTCCCACCCTTCCACCTAGAGCTACTCATGTACACTTGGCTCCCCCCCACCAGAACCTTTTGCACATGCACTTTCCCATGCGAGAAAGCTCTTCCCACTCTTGCCCTGTTTCCCAATACATGTCTCAGCTCAAACATCACTTCTTCAGGAAAGCCTTCTCTGACCCTCCTACTCTACTTTAGATAACTATATAATAAGCTCCCATAAATTGTATATTCGTCTCTTTCAGAGTATGTGCCTCAATTTTTCATTGTAGTTGAAAGTTGGGATGTTCCCAGGACTGCCTTTAGGTCCAAGGATTTGTCATAAAGTCTCACAAGACTCAAGAAAGCTGGGATCCTCAACAGTTATGGTTTATTACAGCAAAGGGCACAGATTAAAATCCACAAAGGGAAAAGATGCATAATTAGAATCCAAGAGAGACCAGCCATGAGCTTCCAGTTGTCCTCTCCCATTGGAGACGCTTACAGTACTTAATTCTGTCAGCAATATGTTGTTCTCTCAAGAACATAAGCTATGGGGGCGCCTGGGTGGCTCAGAGGGTTAAGCCTCTGCCTTCGGCCTAGGTCATGATCTCAGGGTCTTGGGATCGAGCCCCGCATTGGGCTCTCTGCTCAGCGGGGAGCCTGCTTCCTTCTCTCTCTTTCTCTGCCTCTCTGCCTACTTGTGGTCTCTCTCTGTCAAATAAATAAAATCTTAAAAAAAAAAAAAAAGAACATAAGCTATGTGTTGCCAGCCAGGGAAACTCACTTGAGCCTCTGTGTGCAGGGTTATTATTGGGGGTTCTCTTATATAGGCTTACAGTACCTTATCTGCTCAGTCTGCAGGTCCCCGGAGGTCAGATTTATACAGTGTGCTCCAACATTTCAGGCTTACAAAAACAGGTGCTTCCTCGCCATAAATCCCGGTGATAATATAAACTGACTGGTGTGGCCCAAGGCCTCAGGTATTCAAAGACACTTACCTGGTAAGATACGCCAAGGAGTCAGAGGTCATGTTTCAGTTGCCAGGCCAAGGACCACTCAAGGACCAATACAAGATGTGGAAAATGTGCAAGGTTTGAGAGCCGAGGCCCTGCTGCATTACCCTTTCCTGTACACATTTCCATAGTGCTCTTATTATTTCCCAGCAGACTACCTGAGACCAAAATTGGTAACTGTTTTTCACCAGCATAGAGCACCAGCTTTATAACGGTTCTTGACCGATAGCAGGTGCTCTGTAACTATTTATTGAATGAATGAAATCTGCTTTTTATTGTATCGATTTCCTTCCCGTCTATACCGTGTTGTATGACTTTCTGTCCTACTGCTTTCGTGTGTTTTTTGTTATAGGGTTTTGTCATGCATTTTGTGCCTGAAGTTACTTAGTGCTAATGAATGATATGTAGTAAATAGCTACTAGACTTTTCTAACTCCCAATTATGTTTTTGTACCTCCACATACTATACTACCTATATTTAATTTTATTTATTTTTTTTACTTAAAATTTTATTTATTTATTTTGATGAGAGCAAGTGAGAGCACAAGTAGTTGGGAGGGGCAGAGGGAGAGGGAGAAGCAGACTCCCCGCTGAGCAGGGAGCCCAATGTGCGGCTCAATCCCAAGACCCCGGGATCATGCATGAGCTGAAGGCAGATGCTTAATCGACTGAGCCACTCAGGTGCCCCATAGTACCTATATTTTAAACAGTTTTTAAAAGGTAAATGGTTTTCACATTTATAAATACGTAGTGAAATAAATAGTCAATATATTGAGTTGTGTGATACGTAGATCACCAAAGGTATTTCTTTTTTGTTGTTGTTACATTCAGTTAGTCAGTGTATACATCATTAGTTTTTGATGTAGTGTTCAATAGTTCATTAGTTGCGTTTAACACCCAATGCTCATTACAACATGTGTCCTCCTTAGTACCCATCACCCGGTTACCCCATCCCCCCACCCCCCTCCCTTCTGTAACCCTCCATTGTTTTCCAGAGTCCAGAGCCTCTCATGGTTTGTCTCCCTACCAAAGTTATTTCTAAGACAGAGAACTATGGACTCAGCCTTTGTTCGAAGAATTTCAATAACCAAGTCATGCTTAACTTTGAAGATACTGACTATGTAATGAATTTTATTCTGGCTATATCAGAAAGGAAGTGAGAAAGTCCCCTGGAACAAAGGGGTATAATATCTCTTTTTTCTCTGTAAGCCTTAATAGTGGAAATCTCTTCCTGCGAATCCTCAGCCTCTTAACCTTAACAGTGTTCATGACATTGAGGTAGTTGACTCTACCTACACTTTTTCCCTGGCCGGGAGACAAAGGGTGGGCAGGCCTATTTTTGCCAATGAACTTGAGTAAATCTCCTTTCAAAATTTCTTGATTGTGGTAGTGCTGGCTCATAACCCAAAATATAAGATAAGTACCTATGGATCGAGATTCATATGAAAAATGATGGAATAAATAAGTGGGAGAGAAGAGACCTTTATCCCCTGAAGAAGAATTCCAGATAATTTGTGTTGCTCTCCTGCCCACAGAGAGGTGGGGAATAACTCCCCACTCCGTAGTTTAGGCTGTGCATGGCGGCTTCCTAGCTTTGGGAAAGCACAATATGGGAAGTGGATGGGGATGCGGAGCAGGAGTAACTGGGTGGTGGAGAAATGTGCCCATTGCTCCCAAGGTAAGATGAAGAAGGTTCATAGCCACAGCTGAAGGCATGTTGATGGTCTGCAGCCTAATGTGGTGAGGATGGCAATGACCCTTCCCCTCTGTGGCTCTCCTCCCCCAAACCCATCAGCCTAGTCAGACCGTAAGGAAAATACCAGATCAACTGAAATTGAAGGGCATCTCTATAAACTTGAGCTTTACTCAAGATCATAAAGAAGGACACAAGTCTGAGAAGGCCGTGACCCATGGACAGCTAAGGCTATATGACAAATGTAATGAGGTGTCCTGGATGGGATATTAGAACAGGAAAAGGATATTACATGAAAACTATGGAAATTCAAATTACATGTGGACTTCAGTTAATAACACCACAGATGTTATTCATTGTGACAAATATAAAGTGTTGATAGTAGGGAATCCTGGGACGTATAGGGGATTCTGTCCCACCTTTTCTATTTTTTAATAAATCCAAAACTGTTCTAAAATTTTTAAAAAATTTAAATTTTAATCTGTGACAGAGTCTTTCCTATTTAATCTCAGTGTGATGTTAATGAAGTTTGCTTATTAGCCGTTTTATTTGTGTTTGACCAAGAACTGCCTCCAGCTGATTGGAGCTTAGATTTTTTTCTTTTAAGTTGTTGGCCATAGGGTTGATTTTTCTACCACAGACACAGAAATCATTCTGTCGTTGTTTCATTTGGGGGAAATAAGTCTGTCTTTTGCGATTATGAATTTCTTACAATCGTTGAAGAAATTTAAGATGTTATGAGTCACACAGTGTATCTACTTTAGAACAGGACAAAACCATTAAATTAACCAAATAAATTGGCATTAAGAGAAAAAAACACACACACACAAGCAATAGTATTTTTGAGAGCATGAGTCCAGACAATGTGGCTGTCAGATAGGCTTTACAAACTTAGTTTGATTAATTTTTGTTTTTCTGAGGATATGATTCTTTTCTGTAATTATCGTTCTGTTTTTCCTGACAGGCCATCTAGCACCGGCCGCCGTAAGCTCCCTGTGAATTGAGTTATTCTCAATAATGCTCTGTATTATGAAGGCATTATTTGAGCGGCTGTCCACTGTGATCTCACTTTTCGGAGCTTTACATAAAACAGGTGGTTCTTCCATCTCGTGAATGTTTCTTATTACCTGGAATTCACCATCTTGTTGTCTGAGCCCCATTATACCCACCCCTTCTCAGATGAGGCTCTGTCCTTCAGTCCCCCCTTATCTATCTGGCTTCCCATATGCATCTTGGTCATTTCTCTCTGATGGTCCGAGCTCTCTTGTTTTCAGACTCGATGGGGCTCATGCTCTATGGTTATTTACACTGATTAATTCCCAAAGGGCTTTGCAGTGGCTAATTTTGTTTGGCTCTGAGATGACCCAGGCTACTCCGATTCCAACTCTGCTCAGCAGGCACAGGGCTAAAGATCAGAACCAAAGAGCAGGCAGCCATGATCTGTTGATCCTATGAACCCAGGGTTCTCAAAGGTGCCATTCTATGTGACCCAGGTAGATACTCAGTGCGTGACCTGTTTGCACAGACAGCCTTATCATTTTTTATGGAGAGGATGCTTTGAACGTGACCTATCATATATGATTAGTCGGGTACACGCTGAAGAGTCAAGCAGAGCGAGGTGCGAATCTTAACAGGTGTTAGCTATTTCATCTTGAGGCAGTTGCTTAATCTCTGGGGGATCAGTTTCTTCATCTGTAAAATGAGAATAATAGACTGGCAGAGTTGTCATCAAAGTCAGATTAAAATTTTTATTTTTTTTCAAATTTGTATTTATTTGACAGAGATTGAAGAGAGAGAGAGAGAGAACAAGCAGGCAGAGGCAGGGAGAGAGAGAGAGAAGCAGACTCCCCACTGAGCAGAGAGCTCCATCCCAGGACCCTGAGATCATGACCTGAGCTGAGGGCAGAGGCTTAACCAACTGAGCCACCCAGGGAGCCCAGACATAAATCTTTCTGAGGCTCCTCTAGAATGCCTGATTCTGTGATGGGTGCTTAATATATGCTCACTGTACTCAGTCTGATTCTTTGATTGGGTTTAACTCCCTCACCTTGTCGTTAGCCCTTTCTCCCTGGCCCTTGACTCAGCCATGTCTCAGCCTCCCGTGCGCATTTCGACCTTCACATGTGTTTCTAGTATGAGCAGACTTGTCAACTTTTGCGCCCTGCTCTGATCACTTTTCAAACTCTATAGGACGTCATTTGGATAATCCTCCCTCCTGTAAACATGTCATTAGAGGTGTTCTATTCTCTTCCTTGTATTTTCATGTCTGTTGTTTTCATAATAACAGGAAGAGCAGAGTAGACCCAAGCCTGGGATCTGCCCTGGATTTGTGTTGGGTGTGCTTGGGGTCAGATAAGAGAGGGGAGAGAGAAGGAAGACATACAGGCACAGTAACGGAGTCTGAGGCCCCGAATGCCTGAGTTTGTATCCTGCCCCACCCCCAGGCCTCATCTGTTAGCTGTGTGGCCTTGGTCAGGTTACTCACCCTCTCTGTTATTGCTGGTCCCTCCTCTATAAAATGGAGATACGTTATATCTAACTCCTAAGTTTCCTAATGAGGCTTCAATGTCCAGTGTTCACGGCACTGCCTAGCATGTAT
>RCUC01110996.1:0-12459 GCA_003697995.1 Taxidea taxus jeffersonii
GCACAAAAATATCAGAGCTCCATTTTTCAGATCTCTTATAAAGCTGTTGAAGAGCTAGATCAGTCTCTACTTTTCATTCGGGGTAGGTTTCTCAATCAATTAGGATGCTTTCAGTTGCCAGTAAAAGAATGGGGATTTGTTGGATTCAGTAACTGAAAAATGTGAAAGTTAGGCAGCCGTCAGGAGTCTGGCTCGTCTCCCTGTGAATCTCTTGGCTCTGTTCTTTCCCACCATCAGCATCATCCTTGGACTAGTTTCCCCATCTCAGGATGGCTACAGGAACAGCTGGGGCTGTGTGCTCAACCTGCTGTGACTTGGGGTGACCGGGAAGAATCCGTGTGTTGAGGACGACACTCTAGCCAGGACCGGGGTCAATCTCACTCATGTTATTCCGTTACTTTACTTAGTAAGGGAAGGGGCATTATGACTCCCCTGAAAAAATCTGGGTGCTATTAGGAAAGCAAAAGGGTATTGATAATAATCAAGAGCCTGTTATAATGGGTACAAGATAAATTATAATATCTTGAAGTAATACCAGTGTAAAATGTTAATAATTTGTATAGTGCTTTAATACTAATGTGTCATTTTCATGTGTATGTATCATCACCAGAAGTTCTGAATGTTTGTTTGTTTTTTTTATCATGTAAAGACTTTGTTTTTTTGAGAAAGAGCAAGCGAGCAGGGCATGGGCAGCCAGAGGGGACAGGGGGAGGAGAATCCCAAACAGCCTCCATGCCCTGCACAGAGCCCGATACGGGGCTGGATCTCACGACGCTGAGGTCGGGACCTGAGCCATAACTCAACTCAGCTCAACTGATTGCACCACCCAGGTGCCCTAAGACATTTTTAGAAAAAATCTAAAAGTTTGCAGTTAGGAAAGTTGTCTCTTTTTTGCCCATTGGTGCTAATTATTACATAGCAACAGCTTGGTGACCTACTTTCCTGACCTGTGAGGGTTTCTTCCATTCTG
This sequence comes from Taxidea taxus jeffersonii, assembly GCA_003697995.1. NCBI lineage: Eukaryota > Metazoa > Chordata > Mammalia > Carnivora > Mustelidae > Taxidea > Taxidea taxus. Next base: position 971 of record RCUC01110996.1, read on the forward strand.
TGTTGCATTCTTCGTCTTTCTCCATCATTAAGGTCCTAATTGCAGTGAATTAGACTCTTGCCTTAAAAGCTTGTCAACAAGCTTTCTCATATAAACATCATTTTAATGTAATGATTATTATTTCTGACATCTGTAATTGAGGTACTTGATCACTTAAGCAAAACAAGGATGTTCACTATTCATGCTATTAAGAGACTTATAAATGGAGAGTCAAAACTGACTGTAAAAAAATAAAAATGGGCTCTTTCCTTATACATAAAATCAAGTATAATATTAAGGTGCATGATGATGATTTTTAGGGTAAATTTTTAGGTAGATTTTTAGGTATAAATTTTTAGAAAAACATGTTTTCACTTTCTTATATATAAGTCGGTATTAGGTTCCAGTTATCTGACAGATTGCTCCAGCCATAATTGATAAATTTGTAATCAACTTGCCAGTAGTGAGAGACTCATTCTGTAAAGTACCATAGAAGACAAGGTAAAGGAGCCTTAAAACATATCCTTAGTTGGAATAGGATTGGAGGAATGTATTACTAATACATTTGCGATACAGTTTTTTGAAATGGCCTGACATAGTTTATCGTAAACTGCCTTTAGCAAATAGTTTGCCTTTCATGATGGGAAATAATGTGCAGCTACAGGAACTCTAACTCCTTAAGATTTTTGTGAATAATTTTAGAGCAGTGTCTACACAGTAGGATTCTCTAAACTCTAAAAATATGCAGCAAAAGGGGTCAGTGGCCAAGGTAAAAATCACTAACGTAGAGGATTTTTAATTTTACAAATAGGGCACAAGTCAGTAACTGTAGAAAAAGAGATAGACTTTTTAAGATAATAGAGAAATTATACAAGTGCTCATACCAAGTTGAAGAGTCCTACTACATTCAGGACAACGGATGCTTAATCCAGTTCAAAGAAATGAAATCTTAACTTTGAAAATCTGCAGCTAAAAAGAAACCATATTTTCTTCTGAAAAAGCCTCCATTCCAGTGCAATTTGACATTCATTAACTTTTCTCATTCATACATTTTGAATTTTAACAATATTCACTGCTACCCCAGTTACAGAAGAGAAGCTAGAACTCCATAGCAACCTGGCAGGAATGTTGGATTGAGTTAGCCTGAGAAATAATGGTTTTCAAATTATAATATTTGGATCAATTCAGAGAAGTGGTAAAAACATGAGTTAGTCATTCAATAAATGGTGTTAGGCCATCCATTTCAAAATTAAAGCTACACAAACTAAATTCCAGGTGGATCAGAAAGTTAACTATACAAGGAATTAGAACTCAGAAGACGAGGTTATTAAAATGTAATCAATCATAGAGTGGGGAAGTCCTTTATAAGCAAAACCCCAAGTCCAGAAGTCATAAAAGGAGCTACCAAGAAATCATGTACTATACTTAGTTAAAGGTTTGAATTCTGATTTAATGATCCGAGTTCATTTCTGTTTCTGCTTTTTACAGCTCTATGATCTTGGAACTAAGAATACCCTATAAATATCAAAAAGATGTTTAATCAAAGAAATATGTGTTCAGGGACGCCTGGGTGGCTCAGTTGGTTAAGCGGCTGCCTTCAGCTCAGGTCATGATCCCAGCGTCCTGGGATCGAGTCCCACATCGGGCTCCTTGCTCGGCAGGGAGCCTGCTTCTCCCTCTGCCTCTGCCTACCTCTCTGTCTGCCTGTGCTCGCTCGCTCTCTCTCTAACAAATAAATGAATAAACTCTTTAAAAAAAAAAAAAAAGATTCTCCTTAAAGAAATACATGTTCAAACAGTGAGGCATCATTCTCTCCCTCTCAAATTGGCAAATATTAACAAGGATTGTAAAGAGGGTAATGAAAAAGTGTCGTCGCTCATATTTCTATTCATGGAGGATAAATCAGTACAGCCTTTTTTTGAAGGTGAATCAGCATTATCTGTTGAAAGTTAAAATGAGCATACGGTTTGACTCAGCAATTCCAATTTTAAATATTTATCCTAGAAAAAATAATTACACATTAAAAAGAAGTATGAGGATGTCTGGGTGGCTCCGACAGTTAAGCAGCTACTTTCAGCTCAGTCATGATCCTGGGGTCCTAGGATCGAGTCCCACGTTGGGCTCCCTGCTCCGCGGGGCGTCTCCTTCTCCCTCTCCCTCTGCCTGCAGCTCCCCCTGCTTGTGCTCTCTCTGTCAAATAAATCAATAAAATCTTTTTTTTTTAAAAATGAAGTATATACTAAGATTTTTACTGAGGCATCGTTAATAATAGCTGAAAGCTAATATTCTGAATTAGTATCGCTGTGGGAATTAACCTCTGTGGGAGGAGTGGAAAAATACGGACCTTTTTTTGAAAATCTGTACACATCTGTGAAAAACAACTGAAGTGGTTTTAGACGATTTTTTTTTTGTAAAAGCTGCTAGCTAGCTAATGTTTTCTATTAAGGCATAGCTCCTTCTAATCAGTAATATTTGGGCAGTCTCTTTATAAGCATGTTTTATATCTCTCTACTCCTTTACAGAATGGAAACAGGCTGTAATCCCATGGAGCCGAGCAGTATGTCCGGGTTTGAAGACGACGCGGATCTGGATGGTTTTGAAGAAACTGATATGAAAGACATGAAGCTGGAAGCCGAAGCAGTTGTAAATGACGTCCTCTTTGCTGTTAACAACATGTTTGTCTCAAAAAACCTGCGCTGCGCCGACGACGTGGCCTATATCAATGTAGAAACCAGAGAGAGGAACAGATACTGCCTGGAGCTCACCGAAGCAGGGCTCAGGGTAAGTTGCTTTTCTTTTTAGAAGGAAAAAAAAAAGTTGTTTCATTGCTCTCTCTACCACTTTCGGGGGCGGGGAGACAGGAAGAGTGTCAACTGAGAAAGCAGTTAAGTGAGAACGCAACACTCAGCAGCTCCAGAATTGTTTTTTAAGATTTATTTATTTATTTTTAGAGAGAAAGAACGGGGGCGGGGAGCGCAGAGGCTGAGCACAGAGCCCATCGCAGGGCTCCATCGCAAAACCCTGAGATCACGACCTGAGCCAACACCAAGAGGCAGACACTCATCCGACTGCACCATCCAGGCACCCCAGCTCCAAGATTTTTATAAGGAAAACTTTTTTTCCCAGGAATTCCTATTAATTCTAACATCTTTTGGTCAACATAGGGAAGTTCTATCTTTTGAAAAAGAAAAAACGTGGTTTGCAGTGTTATTTTGTTTTGATCATCACCCCCCACATTAATTTCTCATCGATAGCTAAATATGTCTCCCAAAATTAGGTACTCTGTGCACTGGGTGAGCTTTGCAATCATTGTGTTGAGGGGATCTTTTCCCACTTCTTATAAAATGTGTCTCCTGGGCGCCTGGGTGGCTCAGTTGGTTAAGCAACTGCCTTCAGCTCAGGTCATGATCCCGGAGTCCCGGGATCGAGTCCCACATCGGGCTCCCAGCTCCACGGGGAGTCTGCTTCTCCCTCTGACCTTCTCCCCTCTCATGTTCTCTCTCACTGTCTCTCTCTGAAATAAATAAATAAAATCTTTTAAAAAATAATAATAAAATAAAATGTGTCTCCTACTAAAACAGCACCCTGGACTGCACTGTTCTCTAGCTCTTGGTCAGAACTAAATCGCAGCAGAATTCTCTGCCTCCAAATTTGCAAGAGTGTCTTTTCCTACGTGTGAGCTTTTCTAGGCAGAGTCACCTCTCTGCCCCCTTTGAACCATAATCCTCACTTGGGAATAGTAGAAAGCCCTACCCAAGAGCCGCTTATCATTTAAAACAACAGAACTCACTGAGGCTCCTGGGTGGCTCAATCAGTGGAACATGAGACTCCTAATCTCGGCGTTGTGGGTTTGAGCCCCACAACACTGGGTGTAGTGATTGCTTGAAAATAAAATCTTTGGGATGCCTGGGTGGCTCAGTCGGTTAAGCCGCTGCCTTCAGCTCAGGTCAAGATCCCAGGGTCCTGGGATCAAGTCCCACGTCAGGCTCCTTGCTCAGCGGGGAGTCTGCTTCACTCTCTGCCTCTGCCTGCCTCTCTGCCTGCTTGTGCTTGCTTGCTCACTCGCTCTCTCTCTCACACACACAAAGTGTTAAAAGAGAAGAAAATAAAATCTTTTAAAAATATTAAATAAGACAACAAGACTCACTATTAGGAAAATTTTTGATCTCAACAAAGGAATAGATGTTAGTTGGTTAAGCAGCTGCCTTCGGCTCAGGTCATGATCCCAGCGTCCTGGGATGGAGTCCCACATTGGGCTCCTTGCTTGGCAGAGAGCCTGCTTCTCCCTCTGCCTCTGCCTGCCTCTCTGTCTGCCTGTGCTCGCTCGCGCTCTCTCTAACAAATAAATAAAATCTTTAAAAAAAAAAAAAATGAAATCCCAAAACTTAGTTTTGACTTTAATATTTACCAGTCTTGATCCAAGGTCTCTGATGTTTCTGTTTTCTATACCTAAGAGTAGTCCCACGAAGTTGTGCTGTATCATAAGGTAAGGGGCAAGGCCTAGGCAAGTAAGAATGTTGTACAATATTAAACAAGTACACAGACATCTTTTTATGTCACTAGATTCACTTTGCTTAAAATTGTATGAACCATGTGTCCTGTGTATTCATTGACAGGCAGTCACCGCCACTGAGGTAGCTTGCAAGGCGGATGGGAGCCCCTTCACTATTTCTAGTTCCCTCGTAACTGCCACGTCCGTAGCCCTTAGCTTTGGGAGTAGTACCTGGATTAACTAATCTTTGTGCTCTCCTTCCTAAATCCCTAAACTCGTGCTAAAAGCATGTATTCTGTAGAAGTAGATCTTAAACGGAAATAGGCAAATCAAAAGTAGAGATAAATGATCCTGCATAAATTAATTCAGTCTTGCATTGGTTAATTCTGAGATGACTGTGGGAAGGAAGGGTTCCGATCAGAGTCAGAAGCCTAACATGGGAATTTGAGTGATCTTGGGTAAGTCATTCAAACTCTGAGTCCCTGCTTCTTTATCTATAGCGTAAAGATTTGGTGGGGGGAGGGGGGGAGAAAGAAAACTAAAAAGGATTTGGGGAAAGCTTATATGAATAGTTTGCAGAAACATCTAGATCCCTTCAAAACCTGGCATACAGGTATCCAGTATTTGTTTGTTTTTGCAGTCTTATTCAGTTAACTTTTATTGAACAACTGTCCTGGGTCAGGAATTGGAAATCAAACCATGATCCCTGTCCAGTAGGAGACTGCAGACTAGCTGGGTAAAGAGGGGCAGATAGAATTAGAATGCACAGAGAAAGTGTGGTGACACAGCATGATTCTGAAGAGGTGTGACTCATGGTCCTCATTCGTCTACCTCTGCTTGTCATTTAAAACAAAACAACAGGGGCACCTGGGTGGCTCAGTGGGATAAGCCTCTGCCTTCAGCTCAGGTCATGATCTCGGGATCCTGGGATCGAGCCCCGCATTGGGCTCTCTGCTCAGCAGCGACCCTGCTTCCCCTCCCTCTCTCTCTGCCTGCCTCTCTGCCTACTTGTGATCTCTGTCAAATAAATGAATGAATGGATGAATATTTATATAAGAAAATAAAATAAAACAACAACACTATTTCTAACAAACTTGCATCTTCTTGGGTAGGTGGCTTGGTTGGATGTCATTAAAAAATGAGAGTTTATATAGGGAATGCACTAGCTTTAGTCAAATCAACAAAAGACTAAACTGATTTTGCCCTAATGCTGTGCAGGTGAACCAGGAGAGATCTTGTTGGGGACAAAAGCTTTCACTGTGGATAAAGAAAACACACACACACACAGAACAGCATGCCCTTTTCTCTCAGCGCTGAGCATTTCTTTCCTTGTTAGATAAGTGATTTGTTAGTAATGTTAAATTAGTAATGTAGCTAATTGTAAAGCAGGATTGAAACTGTAAACTGTTTTTAGAACTTTTTATGAAAGAGTTCAAATAATGAAAAAAATGTGGACTGATAATATATTATCTGTGCTGGTGCCTTGTTACAGTTGATCCTCAGTAGGTATGGGATTAAATAGAAGCGTGTTTCAGTCTATGAAGATGAAATACTGGTTCTTTGTGGCTTTTTACATTCCTTCTGACATTCCTTTTTGGTAAGGAGTAGGTAAACTGAACCTTTTACATTTTGAGGAAAAAATGATAAAAAGGACATTTTGCTGGTGGTGTTCTTGTATGTTTTCGATTGCTTAGAAATGTGCATAGTCTAACTATTGATTGAGAAATCGTGTCATTAAGGAATGGCTCTAGCAAATGGGTGGTTTTTGCTTTCTGTGCCAATTTAAATCTAATTATTTGATTCGCGGTTGCATTTATCTTGTAGGTGGTAGGTTACGCTTTTGACCAAGTGGATGATCACTTACACACCCCTTATCATGAAACGGTCTACTCGCTGCTGGATACACTCAGCCCTGCCTACCGGGAAGCATTTGGAAACGCACTCCTTCAAAGACTGGAAGCTTTGAAGAGGGATGGATAGTCGTGACCACGCTCTTTCCTTCTAGAGGGGGCTGCTGCTGGTACAAAATGTTGACATAAAGCTTGAAATACTTGCATATGGTCATAGTAGAAAATGCAGCTTTGGTTTTATGTCCGTTTCTTGCTTCAGGTTTAGCCTTCTGACTCAGAACATTACTGACAATTGAATTGTCTGTCTTAGTTTCGGATTCATGAAGGGAATCCCGAGGCCATTGCTGTGACACCATCATGAAGACACTCAGATTTCTTCATATGGTATCTCTGCATTTCAAAAACCTAATCAGTATTTCATTCTGCCATTACAGGACTTTGAGGCTGCCAGCACTCTCTCTTACGTAGGAAATTCTAGAGTTGCACAGTAATATACAGGAATTAAAATGACCTAACTTCACACTTGGATTCAGCTTGCTAAATCAGGGGTTTACTACTAGCTTGGACTGACTTTGTAGTAATTATTTTGCTACTAGCCTTATTGGAAACAAATTATCGACTAGTTTCCCCTGCACAAATTTTGAAATTCACTGCTACACTTAATCTATTTATATTACTAATACGGACTGATAAAGATGAATTAATTCTATATATTCCTTAGCTAGTATTAAATGGAAAACAGGTCCTGAAATAATAGCTCTGTATTCCTCGTTTGCAACAGCCAGCCGACTAAGAGGATAAACCGTTAGCAAATGAATGTAATAATTACTTGTTTCCAAGATATTTAAGCACATAAGCAAATATAGAAACAGGCTCCCTTTTTCCTAATGAAAAGCATCTTCAGTGTGTGATTTAAGAGGAAGACGATTCTGATTTCCTAGAAAACAATATTTGGGCCTGTGTTGATTCTTCTTATGAATGTTTGTTTACATAATGTACAGTATATATTGAGAAAGTATTTTTGCTTCAATGTTTCCTTTCTATAATGTGCTTTGGTATTCCCATAGCCACCCTCCTTCCCCAACGGATGCACAGTGTCTGTCTGGATGCCAACTCTGCAATGTAATGGGCGTGCATTGTATGGGTTTGAAACCAAAGGATGAATGAAGCATTCAGAGGCTTAATATTTGAAAATGGGAGACTCTGTTTTTCTATTTTATTACAGGTACTGATATTTATAAAAATGAATTGTACCATGCTGCTACACGTTTTCAAGTACATATTGAATACTGAGGATTGGGGAGTCGATTTTTTAGTAGTGATCTAAAGCAGCAGCTGTAGAAATGTTGAAGTAAAATTCAGCATCGAGACACACCTTCATAATTTGTCCTTTGCAGACTTTTTTAAATCATTGTTAAGTAATCGGTACTTCTAGGCTCTGAAGATCATGTAGACCAGCTTGAGGTTGGGTTTGGGTCAGTATTCACCGCCAGAGTTCATCGGGATGCTTTAACTATGTTCGGTAAATGCATGTCCATTCACAGCTTTATTTTCAGATGCTAACTGGGCAGTGAAGTCAACCTGCAGGTCAGATTTTCTCACGCTTAATCTCAGGCGAAATAAATGTAAAGGATATTTGTAAAGTTTGAATAAAATTCTGTTTACTCATTTCGAGTTAAGTATGAAGAAAAGTGATTGTATGTTCAAAAATTGACATTGTTCATATTGTGATAAATGACTGGTTCCAGGAGTTTCCACGTCCATTTTTTAATTCCGTGCGGTTACATTTTGCTGTGAAGTGATTTGCCCTTTCTACCATTATGAAAGAGGAGCAGGGGGAGAAGACATTAATAAAACTCTACAGATACTAAAACTTCATTTCATCTACCTCGTTTAAAGAATTTAATCAGATAAATTAAGCCTTGGTTTCAACTCCAAAAAGAAAAGAGAAAAAAAGGAAAAGCACCTAAACAAGTAACTCTTACAAATCAATAAGAAAACAAGAATAATGGGCATATGATATGAGCAAACAACTCTAAAAACTATATAGATGTCCAGTAACCACTTCAAAGATAGACAGCCTGACCAGTAATTCAAGAATGGAAAATAGAGTTTGGCTCTGTGTTTCACCTAGTAATTTAATAATCTCCCTTATTTAAATATAATAGTAGGGATTTAATGAGGGGCACTCTTATATTCTGTCAGAGAATATATCAATGAAACCTTTCTGGAAAACATTAGTAATAGAGCCTTTACAAAGCTTATAACCTCTGTACCGGTAATATCCTAGCAAACCAGCATAGGGAAATGATTCAGCAGAAGACATACTACAAGGATGTTCATTTTCTCTAGTGAAAAATTGGAAAGGCTCTAAAAAGTAGTGGTTATGCCACATGCTCTTGATGAAAAAAATACACAGCCATTAAAAATCATGGAAAAGATGGCAACAGGAAAAATTATACTACATGATAAAAAAGGGTATAAAACTATGATCTATTTTTGGGAAATCTACATTCTACAGTGTTAATAGTAGCCATCACTAGGTGGTAAGATAGGTCATTTTCATCCCCTTCATACTTTGTCACAGTTTCTGTGTTAGCCTGTGTGCACTAGTCAGGGGAAATACGATAGATCCGGGGTTTCAGCCAGGTAGAGAACCTTTCTCTAGCAAAAGCATGAAGCTAGGCTAAGTTGTGTTTGCTCCCAGGATCCTTGAAGAGGCAGTAGGATTATGAAGACAGAAGACTGCTTGCCTCTTTTCCCATGACCACTCTCCCCACCTTTCCTCTCATCAACAGCAAATTAGCCCCCAGTGGTGTCCTGATCCTTAACTTCCTCCCATCACACATGGCACGGTTCTGTTCAGTGTTCAAAACACAGAATGTGTAGAGGGGAGCAGGGTAGAAACACAGATTCTGACATAGGCTGCGTGGACTTCAGAACTCTGCTGCCAGCCCCCTTGTTTTGTGGATGACCTAGCTAAGATTTGGACAGACCGATGGACTGGCTCAGGAGCCCACCTGTGAATACTGGAGTTGGGTCTGAACCCAGTCTTCTGTCTCCACCCACTATCCCCATCAAGTGTGTGTTGATAAAAGCATCACCTGAACTCTGTGGTTACAGGTGCATATCATTTTATTGTGCTTTACAGATAATGCAGGGTTTTTTGTCACATAGGTATTTTATTATGGTGGTCAGTGATCTTGGATGTTACTGTAGTCTGGGTGGGGGGGTGCCACAAACCACATCCATATAGGATGGTGAACTTAATTGTAAATTGTGTTCTGACTGCTCCCCTGACCAGCCATTCTCTTCCCCTCTCCCCTTCTCCTTGCACCTCCGTATTCCCTGAAACACAATATTGAAATTAGGCCAGTTAATAACTCTACAGTGGCCTCTTAAGTATTCAAGAGAAAGGAAGTATCACCCATCTCTCACTTTATATCAAAAGCTAAAAATGATTAAGTTTAGTGAAGGAAACGTGGAAGGCCAAGATACGCCAGAAGCTAGGCCTGTTGCACCCTTTAGCCAGGATATGAATGCAAAGGAAAAGCTACTGCAGTGAATACATGAAGGATAAAGCAAACCAGCCTTACTGCTCATGGGAAGAAAGTTTGAGTGTTCTAGACAGAGGATCAACCAACCACATCGCCATATGCTAAAATCTAATCCAGAACAAGGTCTTAACTCTTCAACGCTATGAAGAGTGGGAGAGGTGAGGAAATTGCAGAAGAGTTGAAAGCCAGCCGAGCTTGTTCAGGAGGTCTAAGGCAGGGCAATGTCTCCATACCATGCAAAGTACCAATCAAAGCAGCAAGCTATGGAGATGATCTGGCTAAGATGATTAATGAAGGTGGTTACACTAAACATCTTCCGTGTAGATAAAACAGCCTTTATTGGAAGAAGGTAACTTCTGGGACTGCGGTAACTAGAGAGGTCAGTCCCTGGCTTCAAAAGATGGGCTGACTTGTCAGGGGCTAATGCTCCACTGACTTCAAGCAGAAGCCAGTGCTTATTTACCATTCCAAGATATCCTAGGGCCCTTAAGAATTATGCTAGGGATGCCTGGGTGGCTCAGTCACTGAGAGTCTGCCTTCGGCTCAGGTCATGATCCTGGGGTTGAGCTCCACACTTGGCTCTGCACTCAGCGTGGAGTCTGCTTTCCCTCTGCCCCACCCCGTTCTCACTCACTCAAAATCTTAAAAAAAAAAAAAAAAAAATGCTAGATCCTCTCTGGGCTCTATAAACAGAACAACGAAGCCTGGGTGACAGCACATCTGTTTATAACATGGTTTGCTAAATAAATTCATTTCCAAATATTACTGCTCATTGACAACGTATGGTCACCCAAGAACTCCGACGGAGATATGCAGTTAAATGAATGTTACTCTCATGCCTGCTACCACAACATCTATTCTGCCCCATGGATCAAGGCGTCATTTCAACCTTCAAGTCTTACTTAAGAAACACATCTCGAAAGGCTATAGCTGTCTTACAATTCCTCTGATGGATCTGGGCAAAGTAAATTGAAAACCGAAAAAGGCCTCACCATTCTAGATGCCATGAGAAGCATTCATTCATGATTCACGAGGAGAGGTCAGAAGACCAACATTAATAGGAGTTTGGAAGAAGCTCATTCCAACCCCCATGGATGATTTTGAGGGGCTCAAGATTTCAGTGGAGGAAAACACCCAGATGGGGTGGAGACAGCAAGGAGCCTGAGGACGGGACTGGATGGCTGCAATCTCACAATAAAACTTGAACAGATGACGAGTTGCTGCTCATGGAAAAGCTGAGAAAGTGGGCATCCTGAGATGAATCTTCTGGTGAAGACTGTTGAAATGACGACAAAAGGTTTAGAATATTTCATAAACTGAGTTGATCAAATAGCAGCAGGGTTTGAGAGAATCCACTCCAGTTTTGAAAGACGTTCTACTTCTGCCTGCCTCCCTGCCTACTTGTGATCTCTCTGTCAAATAAATAAATAAAATCTTATAAAAAATAAAAAAAAGACATTCTACTGGGACGCCTGTATGGCCCAGTTGGTTAAGTGTCTGCCTTTGGCTCAGGTCATGACCCCAGCGTCCTTGGATGAAGCCCCATGCTGGGGTCTCCACTCACTGGGGAGCCTGCTTCTCCCTCTGCCCTTCCCCCTGCTCATGCTTGCT
>RCUC01111001.1:0-11902 GCA_003697995.1 Taxidea taxus jeffersonii
GAGACAGAATTTGTTTGGTTTTGTTTGGTTTTTGTGCATTTTTTTGGTTTTAGGTTTTGGGGTTTTTTTGAAAGAGAGGTAGGGGTAGGGAGAACGCAGGTGACAGGCAGCTTCCCCTGAAGGACCATCAAGAGACTTTGACCATGAAAAATGCACTCCATTGAATACCACAGTGTTCTGGGAAGTGACTGGCGGCAAGAAAGCCTCTGCCCCTAGCATTCACTTCAGCAATGTCCCCAAATTAGTAGCCAACCTAGAACCGCCAAGCACACCTATAGAAAATCATCCTGGCTTCCAAAAATCCCACCTTCACAGAACCCTGACCAATCGGAGGTTTTCTTAGCCTTCCCTGTTTGACTCTCTAAAGCTCGCTCTCCCTTCTAACACCCTTGAATCTCTACTGAAAGAAAAGGGACAGCTGATGGGCTCTTTTGCAAGTTTATGAATAAATAGTGTTTGTTCATTTTGTCTCAGACTTGGGTTTGTCTTTGACAGATGTTTCCCCAATAGGGAACAACACCTTGCCCGTAGAAGAATCAAATATTTACTCACTCAACAAATATCTGCTGGTCTGCTGGTTACCTACCACACGCCCGATGCTGTTCCCAGCACTGACACGCAAGAGATGTAATTTGCCCTCTGTCCAGCATCCTAATTTTCATAAATAATAATTTTAGGGTATAATAAACAGTTTCATAAATAATAACTTATCATTAGCAGTGGTACTGTAAGTAATAACTTACTATTAATGTTTCCTGAGACACAAGCCTGATGTTTTTAGTGTAGAGAGAAGCAGTTCCTCCTTTATAAGTGTAAGGGAAAGCAAATTGTCCTACATGACACCATAAACGGTCTGTGATAGAAAAAGACCCATTCCATCACCTCGCATCTGTGATAAGACCCGCACTGCATTTTCGAGGGAAAGAGGCAATTAGTTGACACGTGCAGAGAAGTTTTCTCCAGCTGGTGATATATGCCATCTTTTATTTTTTAACTCCTGAAACTATAACATAATTGTAGGGTAGTCTATATTGACAATATTCCTCCCTCACCCATGTTTTATCTCTGTTTTCAAGACGAAATGAAAAAGGATATTCTCGAAAAACTAGCGAAAACAATGGAAAGCAAGACTTTATGCCAAATATAAACATATTTCTGTTTAGCAAATAGCAGGGGCAGAGAAAACATTCCCATTTCTCTTCTCACATAACAGAATGTTCTCTGCTTACCGTATTAGTTAACAAATTCAAGTCTGTTTATTTTGTTTGAAATTCCACTTCATCCATAAATTACAGCGTTACACAATAACACCAGAAGGACAATATCACCATTGTTTGCTTTTACAATCATCTCAGCCCACAAAATTCTGTTCCATTGTCAGTTGCTGTCAGCAAGCCATTGTTGTTTTCCTCTACCCAGGGTCTCCCTACTAATATCATTCAAATTATTTAGACACTCAGCAATGTTTTTGCTATCAGTGCAGACTTCTAAAGAGTCGGAGTCCCAGTGTGATGACCAAATCACCCTTGACTGTTTATCTTTCCACGGGCATCCTTTCCCGCCGCAGAGTGGCTGAGTTGCAGCGTGTGCAGCTGGGGGTGGGGGGAGCTTCCCCTGCTGAAACTGGTTCATTCCACTGGACAAAGAGGCCTTTCTGGGAGCCTCTCTCTGGGCACGTACACAATGCCACGGTTGGTGGGGGAGGGGACAGGCAGATCATTGATAACAACAGTTCCCAGACTTCCTAGAGTAAGGAATTCTCAAATCCAGACATGTATGCATTATTTTATTCACTAATTCCTCTGTACCTCCTTTCGTAGTTGCGAAAGAAACTCCAGGCACTGGACCAAAAACAAACAAACAAACAATACATGTATGTATGAAAGGGAAGTTTCTCTGTCTCTCCCTGCTCTCCTCCTTCGAATTATGTTCTTTTATTCATTCTGCATCTCCTTATTCTGAGTCTCCTGTGTGTTAGTCATTGGAAATAGACACGGTCCTTCCCCTCATGGGGGATACAGATGTTGTTTCTCATTTTTTTTTTTTAAGAGAGCTCCTGTGCGAATACAGATACGTGATATGTATTCTCCCATTTCTAAACACACAAGTGGTAATTTACTCAACATACACTCTTGTGTTTTGCTTTATTCCTGTAACAATATGTGGAGGAAGGTTGTTTTTTTTTTTTAATTTTTTTCTGTACAACATTCTCCTTCCCCTTTCAAATAACACCCCGATTTTATCTTGGGGAATCACTTCTTTCTCACTTTGCATGTTCCTTGTGGGAATGTAAATCACCTGTTAATCAAGGGTTGGGCGTGAGACCCAGGACCAGGCTCACTCTCTCTTCACAGTGAATCTCAACCCAAAGGACTGAGGATTGAAACAACAATATCCAGACAAGGTGATGGAGTGAAAGTAGATGTTGAGTGGTCTGGAGCTTCTAATTTGTCATCTTCTCTCCTCCTGGCCATTCTATGACTTACATTGCTCCAGTTCCTTTCATTTTCCCTTGATCTCTCCCGAATTGATCTCTGCTGCTTGTTACCCAAGATGTTTAGCCCAAGACATTCGGTCTATCAGCATACATAGACCCATCTCATTCTTTGTTAGTATCTGAAAGGCATCCGGGTCTATCCGTGTACTTGTTGCCTCCACTATCTGACAGCAGAGCATCCTATGAAACATTTTGTAAGCCAAAGTGGCATAAAGTGAAGAAGCAATTACCATTGATTTATACGGAAAAGTCTTGAGTGTTCCCAGACCCCGAAGATAACTTCTTAGGCTTTTCCAATACCTGAGGACATATCTTTCTAACAGATGAACAAAATAAATGGAGATAAAGCACAGATGCTCCCCAACGCAGTTCAAAGCGATGGCGGCTGAATGCTGAGATGCTGAGTGTGTTTCCCAGGGAGGGAGCTGGGCAGGTGGGGTCTCTCTCCCCGGGCAGGACGCGCTGCCTCTGTAAGGGCTCCCTGCAAAACCACAACACGATTTTTGCTTTTAAACTTTTCTAGCAAAAGTGAAAATCCTCTTCAGATCTCATTTGATTTGCAAAAACAAGTACTAACGTAGTTCATTCAGAAAAGCAAAGGGGCATAAAGCAAACTTTCAGAAAGGAATGCAAAACAAGTACTAACGTAGGTCATTCAGAAAAGCAAAGGGGCATAAAGCAAACTTTCAGAAAGGGGGAATGCGGGACGCCTGGGTGGCTCAGTTGGTTAAGCAGCTGCCTTCGGCTCAGGTCATGATCCCAGCGTCCTGGGATCGAGTCCCACATCGGGCTCCTTGCTCGGCAGGGAGCCTGCTTCTCCCTCTGCCTCTGCCTGTGCTCGCTCGCTCTCTCTCCCTCTCTCTCTGACACACACACAAAAAAAAAAAAAAAAGAAAGGGGGAATGCCCGGATCGTAGTTTCTTGAGCCGTCGCCTTAGTACTGGACCTTTAAGGTGTTTCCAGTATTCTGTCCACAGCTACTTCGGAATATACATCTACACACACAATGTACTCTTGTACAGCCGTCTTTGGACAGGTACATGAATATGTTTTGGGGGATAAACTTCCAGAAGTGAAACTGCTGGGATATTTTTCAATATCTTCAATTTTCAATATTTTCAATTTTCAAAGGATATTTTTATACATTTTTAATGACATCAAACATTGCGGGAGGCCTTCCCATGAGGATGATTGTGTTATTGTAACTATCAATCAAGAAGATAAGTAATGAAAAAGCTTTAACAATGCTTTATTTGTAACAACTCTTTATGGTCGTCAGGCGAAAATGGAAGTCTTGCTGAACTTAGAAAACTGGGAAAATAAATGTAAAACACAAAAAAGCCAACCACCAAATCGCTTACGATTGCCGCACCCACATAGGGTACAGTTGTACTCACCCATGGTCGTTACATTTTTGTCCAGCTCTTGCAAGTGTTTGTAAAAAGGATTAGTATCAACAAACAATACTATCATAGCTAGAAGTAGAGGCCATTCGATGTATGTCTTGAATTCTGGATACGTGGGATTTTCTACTCATATTTTTGATTTCCAATTTAATTGCTAGTGGTAAGAGAACCGATTCTGTATGGTTACAGGGTTTTCCAGTTTGCTGGGACTTGCTTCATGGACCCCTGTATGTTCAGTTGTCATTGTATTTCTCTGTGTCTTTGAAGAGTATGGTCTCTACTTTTGAGCAGTATTCTTTGTACTTGGTTCAAATTGGGTTTGCTCCCTGTGCTAGTCAAATATGTGACCTTATTGATTTTCTTTGTCAGTAACAGAGAAAGGTATGTTAAAATTTCCTACTATGATTTGGATTTGGCTATTTCTTCTTATAATTCTGTCAGTTTTTGTTTCATGTGGTCCGAGGCTCAGTTGTTAGGTATATATAAATTTAGAATAGTTGTATTTTCCTGGTGGGTTACATATCAGTTATTAAAATTGTTCCTCCTCAACTCTAGTAGTATTTTTTTTAAGATTTTTTAAAGATTTTATTTATTTATTTGACAGAGAGAGATCACAAGTAGGTAGAGAGGCAGGCAGAGAGAGAGGGAAGCAGGCTCCCCGCTGAGCAGAGAGCCCGATGCGGGGCTCGATTCCAGGAACCTGAGATCATGACCTGAGCCAAAGGCAGCGGCTTAACCCACTGAGCCACCCAGGCGCCCTCTAGTAGTATTTTTGACTTAAGTGTGTTTTTTGATATTTCACAGCTTCCCTTTTGTTAGTTTATATGGCATAAAATTTTCTTCTCTTTAAAATATTTTGCTTTTAACCTATCCCTTGTAAATAGCTTGTAGTGAATTTGTTTTGTTTTTAACCTAGTCAAATAGTCTTTGTCAATTAAATAGAGCATTTAGTACATTTATAGTTAATGTAATTATTGATATATTACAGAATGTTATTTGTCCAGCCTGTTCTTCTTTTTCTTTATTTTTTAATAGTATTATTTTGGGTTAGAAAGTTCTGAATCATCTCATATTTTTCTCTAGGAGTTTGAAAGTTTTATTGACATTCTTCTGTTATTTATATGGTTATTACATCTATTCTCGACTTAACAAAGTAAAATATTAGTATATTTAACTTGCTCATGGATAATCTGAGGACTTTAATGCTAGTCACTTTAATGCTATTTATCCCCTATGAATTAATATGACATTGTGCACTTTAATCTTATACATGAGAAAGGTAAATTAAACATTCGAGTTGTTGTTTTGTATATTTAATATCCATTTTGACATATACACCTATTTTCCATTTTTGCTGCTTTTCGGTCTTTTCTGCATCTCTGTTCCTTCATCTGGGATAATCTTTTTTCCACTTAAAGGACCCTCTTTAATATATTCTTTAGTGAGCATCTGCTGGTGACAAATTCTTTTAGTCTTTTAGAATGAAAATGTCTTTATTTTGCCTTCATTGGGAATTAATTTTTTTAATTTGCCAGTTTGACAAGTGATAATGGTATCATATTGCTTTAATTTGCATATATTTTATATATTTACTACCTATTCTCTTTCTTCTCTTAGGTATTTAATTTCTTTATAAAGTTAAAAGCAATTTTTTTTTTCAGGAGACGAGGAGAGGGTAAAATATTCACATAATTGAGATGAAGGTAGTAGGATCTATGTTTTCAGTAATGGATCTGCTTATTTTGTGTCCTTGCACACACAAAGACACAGGGATCTAAGGGCTGTCTCTGGCTAAAAAATTAACTCTTCATATGGACAAGTACATTATTAACGACATCAGGACTTTTAAACCATTCTTGACAGTCACTCTTATTTCACATGGCCAACTCCTGGACCAACTTTTCCACAATCCTGTGGCACCTTGTGCATTTCTCTCTCTTCCCCTACAATGTTTCAGAAGAGGTATTCTTTCTTCTGAGGTTGTTTTGGAGGGAAGAAATAATCTTAGATCAATAAAAGCTCACTCATTCAACCAGGCATTTAACCTTGAGCACTTGCATGAAGTGTTGTGTTCATTCCCTGATCCAGCCTGCCTCCATTTAAGTTATGTATTTTTGAATAACAGAGCACCCTCAAACTGTGGCTTGGAACAATTATGAAGTATTATCCTTCCCAATATTTGCATTAGGAATTCTGGTAGAGCTCATCTGGGCAGTTCTTCTGTTCCATATGGGTGGGCTGGGCTGGGCTGGGCTGGAATGTAGAAGAAGATGTGACTCCTTGTCTGGCATTCCAGTTTGGTATTTTTCCATGTGTGCTTTCTTTCTCTGTGTGTGTCTTCTCATTTACCATTCTGGCCTAAACTTCTTTAGAGCTTGACATCTGGCTTCCTACACTGAAAGCGAGGCCCTTGAGAGGTCCTTTGAAGACCTTGAACAGAGCTGACAGAATATCACTTCCACCATTATCACTCGTCATAGCAGATCACAGTACAGGCCCAGATTCAGGGGAGGGGAAATTGAATCTACCTCTTGGTCATGGGAGTGGCATGTGCGCCCAGGAATGGAAGAAATTGATGGAAGCCATCTTTGGATACTATTCACTACTCTATGTTAGCTAGTATTTCATATTTCTTTTCTGAAGACCAGAACACATTGCTTCTTTCAAACTTGTATTTATTTTAAAGCATAAATTAGAACATGAGTCGCGCATATGCTTACCCACTTGGTCCTCTCCTTATTGACTAAAGATAGAACAGACTTGTTCTAAACAGGCTGCAGTTAATGCAAAGTATGTAGGCCACCCCTATAGAAGCTTGCTTTATAATCAAGAATTCATGTAATGTTTCAGTTTTTCATTTGCTTCAGCCCTCCTGGTATTAGCCAATAAGAGAATTATAGTTTTAATAACTAGTTGACACAGCTGATTTTATCGATTTTAATAAATAATCAAACATGCCTAAAAGCAAAAAACATCAAACAAATGATTTAAATCCCTAAAACCTTGCCTGTGCTAATCACGAAACTCAGTTAAATGACTAAGATAAAAACAGATTAGTGTCATTAGGCAAAAAAAGAACACGTACCAATTACAGGATATAAGTCTTATCAGTTTGCTTAATAAAAACCTGAAATGCTAAATGAGGAGCTGTACTCATACACACTTGTGCAATGCTTCAGCCTCTTGGGTTAAATAGTCATCCAAAGGAAACCGATAACCACAGCAAATGGAAGAGTAGGAGCATATCGATTGAGTGCCTGCCCTTTCTTCCCTGTGTCCTCTCTTTTGTAACTCTTAGGAGCCCTCTGAAGCTGAGGAAGATGGAAACTGAGACCCACAGAGATGAAGCAAGTAGTTCAAGGACGTAAAGCTTCCGAGAGATGGAAGTGGGATTCAAACCCAGGACTTGCTGCTTTCCAAAGTCCGTGTGGTTTCCTGTTCCCATGCTGTCTCTCAAAGGGAATACAGTTGTACTTGGGACATACAACTGGGGTCATCCTGAGGCCAGTCTCTTCTATTGTCTGTTGGTGCTCTCGACAGACAATGGAACAAGGGATGGATGCTGCTTACATTGATGTCATTCTCATGTCTTAGGGTTTCTGTTAAATCTCCCTGACTCCCTTTCAATAACCTGTTTATAATTTCATCCTAGGTAATCTCTTAGGAATAATTCATTTCTGAGAAATATACGTAATATAGAACACTGGCTTTTACACTTTGGGCTGTTACTTGACAGCTCTTATCCTTTTTTTGTGCTTTGGCTTCTCTGACGCTGTGGTGAAGATTCCTGAGATTCATGCTTCTAAATGCTTCTAATGCTTCTAAATTAATGCATATAAGAAAACACAAAGGAAGCCCGTTTTATTGAGCTATGGTTTAATTTAGTACCAGAACTTAATTTAGCTCAAACAAAAAGGGAAAACATACCATGAGTGAAAATGAGCTTATTGGTGTAAAGAACTAGAGGAGGCATTAGCCCACTATGGCCCAGGGGCCAAATCTGGCCCATTACCTGTTTTTGCTAAATTTATTGGAATACTTTTATTTTCAATTATTTATGTATTGTCTATGACTGCTTTCTAAGGAGATAAAAAGGAAAAACAAAAAGTCTCCTATTTTCTTATGCAGAGCAATCCACTTCTCCCTTGCTCGTCTTCTAAACTCCATTCTGGACCTTCTGTGAATGCCTAAGGGTTTGGCCAAAGCTTTGAAAGTACCTTCAGTTAAGGCCTGGCCATTGACATTCTTAAATTTAGCCCCAGTATGTAGTTGGGGAGAGTTTTTTATTATTACTAATCATTCAAAATGTATATAATTTGTCTATAATCTTAAGAAAAGTCTACTTTGGCCCATAACTGTTGTTTTTTTTTTAAGAGTTTATTTATTTATTTGTTAGAGAGAGAGAGAGTGCGAGCACAGGCAGACAGAGAGGCAGGCAGAGGCAGAGGGAGAAGCAGGCTCCCCGCCGAGCAAGGAGCCCGATGTGGGACTCGATCCCAGGACGCTGGGATCGTGACCTGAGCCCAAGGCAGCTGCTTAACCAACTGAGCCACCCAGGCGTCCCCCATAACTGTTTTCATTTAATCTGAAATTCAAGGGAGTGAAGATACCTCAGAATTGCATGGGAGACTGAAATGAACATAAATTTAATTTTCTTTATTTATTATAGAAGTGAAGTCCATTGGTTAAGAAGTGGCTGAAAAGAAAACTGGGGGTATTTCAGTTCCATTTCCCTAATAGCCAAGAAAACAAAGATTGGAAAAATCTGATAACGCCCATTCAAACATGACCTGGGCGGGAATCCAAGAAAGCTAGCTATAAAACAAATAAATCACTTGCTATTAGAAAGCAGGGAAAGCTCAGGGATCTCAGACCTAAACAAGGAAATAATCATTATTCATATTGTGCTTTAAAACGCAATCATTAAAGAGAGCTCTCTGGAAACTTACTCTGGAAGTAGCAGATGAAATTAGTGGCTGCAGGGCCCACACCTGACCAACCACAACAGTCAGGCTCTGAGTTAAAAGGCAATGTGACCTTTGGCCCAGAAGAGCTGGGGATAATTGTGTGAATTATCTCCACCCCCTTGCCCGAGATCCCTCCCAGACAGCCCCAGGGCCTGCTGGTTGCTCCCCAAGATCCTGGGCTCTAGCAAACAAGCTTCATGAAAGCATGAAGCTTGGAATTATTTTCTAGAAACAGTGTCTGGAGGCCTCTGCGGAAGCTGAAACTTCCTTTGCCTACTGTGGTGGCTAAAATAACATCTCCTCAAAGATGTACATGTTCTAATCTTTGGAACCTGAGGGTGTGTTACCCTACATGGTAAAAGCGACTTTGAAGATGTGATTAAGTTAAGGAACTTACAATGGTACATCGGATGTCTAGGTGGTCCCAGTGTCATCTCAGGTGTCCTTATAAATGAAGAAGAGAGGCCAAGAGCCAAAGTCCGAGAGAGATTTGAAGATCTACACCCTGGCTTTGGGGATGGAGGAAGCGGCCATGAACCAAGGAAGACAGAAGCCCGTAGCAGGGAGAAAAGGCAAGGAAACAGATCTCCCCTGGAGCCTCCAGAAGGAACACAGCCCTCCTGACCCATTTTAGATGTGTGACCTCCAGACTGTAAGATAATGCATTTGTGCCACTTTAAGCCACTCAGTTTGTGGTAATTTGTTAAAGCAATAATAGGAAACTAATATACCCACTTGCCCCTTTCCTCTCTAACTACAGCAGTCTTGGTATGCTTCGGGCAAATCAGAAGACATGCATCAGATTACAGTTTAAAAGGTGCAATTTTGTGTGTGATAGAGAGAAAAGTGGGGGTTTGTGTGGCAAATTTTCTGCTTCTTTAGTTTTCAATGAAAAATTAGGATTTATCTGGGTTTTTTTAGAAGCTCTGGTTTCTTATGTGGGTGGGATGGCATAAGGATCCTGGGGCCTCTTCTATTTTGGAAGGAAGCACTGTTATTTCTTTCTATCTACCCTAAAAGGCCAAGGAAAGAAGAGGGTAGATTGGCCAAGTTTGCACACTCTGGAGCGAGACCATCTGGTTGTGAAAGATACTGAGATTTTAGACAAGTGAGTTCACACTGGTCTCTCTGTTTTTGAATAAAGAATAATAGTATCCATCTGATGAATTATTTATGTAAAACCCTCGAATGGTGCCTAGAGCACAGTACATGTGATGATAAAGGTGACAATGATGGTTAGCTATCTAGGTTTTGATTCTGGCTCTCTTATTAAGTTTGTAATCTTGCACAATGTTTTTTCCTCTGAGCGAATCTTGAATGTTTTCATCTATAAACTAGAGATAATAATAGTAACCACCTCAGATGTTGTTACGAGAATTAAGATCACACATACAAAGTATGTGGCACATAGTAGCTGCTCAGTAAACTTGAGAACCATTGTAGTCAGAGGCGATCCAAGGAAAGAAGGCCAGGAGTCAGTGTTTAAGCTTCCCTATGATGCAATTCTTCATCTTCCTTTATTTGGCTTTTCCTTCCCTTTCAGGATAGTAAGATTAAAAGGACTAAGAAAGGTACTCTTTCATTCTTATTCAACAACCATGCACCTCAAAACTGGGGTCCTTAGCAATGAGTCAGGTGGGGGAGAAGGCACTAGATAAACATGGTACATCTTCCTGGAAAGTCAACTTTACCGAAAGGTAAATAATTTAACATATTTTTCTTTTAAAACAAACATGGATGTATTATGAAGGAGAATGCAAATTTTGCATGAATTTTTAAGGACAGGAGTGGATTATTCAGCCACTTTCTTATTGAAGCTTTAGAAACCCAACTCAAACTGGCTTAGGCAGAAAAGACATTCCTGCTGCCGTAATTTGAGACTTTGGATCCTGCCCCCTTTCAGAGGTATGCCTGGGCCCCAGGGCTCCAACACTGTCATCAGGAATCTTTACTTGTCCATCTTCCAAGTCTGTTTTTCTCCAGATATTATCCACGGGACAGAGGAAATCTTATCGGCTAAAGTAACCTGCTTTCCTGTGAGGGTAGAGTACCTGGGCCCTTATCCTGACATTCCCCCCCAAGATGCGGACGTGTCTACAAAGAAAATAAAACACATTCTGGTCACTGAAGAATGCAGAAAGAATTAAAAGTTCAATCAACCCTCAGCTACCAGGAGGAGACTTCCGAGAGATTGCTTGCTTCTGCAAGCCACGATCCCTAATTCCTCAGGATATTAATATATTCTGTGCTTGGACACATTTGCCTGATGTCTAGGCAAAAAGACTGTCTTTCTCTGAGCCTACACGTTCCAGGCAAATCCAAGTGCACTGTTTCTGCTCTGTGGGGTAGGGAGGGGAATGAACACACAGACCCTGACTACCTTCTCCATCAAGCCTGGAAAGGGGCCACTCATGGATAGTATGCTTGGGAACAGCATCAATCATCCTGACTCTCCTCCAACCCCCAGTGTAACTTTTGGCCTTGATCCTCAAGAGTCTACCTGGGAGTTTGAGGAAAAAACTTCCTCATAGAAGTCAAGTGTGTGATTTTGTGTGTTGTCCATTTCTCTACATCTGCCAAGGACTTGTAGCTTCAGTCGAAGATTCAGAGTTCTGTGTCCTTAAACATCATACTGCATTACTGAGAATGATTACAAGGTTTCTAAATTCCTCCCTTAATTAGACAATGCAGACCGGGGTTCCTGAATCTAAGCAAGTTAAGACAAAAGAAGCAAATCGAGATGAAAACCATCTTGGGACTTGCCGGAGCATTTTCCTAAGTGTTTAGGAGACCACTAATCCCGTGAAACGCTCTGTGGAAAGGGTGTTGGATGATCAAGGAAGTTTCTCTCTGGAGAGCTTATATTCTATACGAGCACATTAAAGGCTCTGAGAAGTCTTGTAATAAGGGGACCCAGTGATGTGTCTGACTAGTCTTTTTCACACCAATTAACACCTTGCATAACAATTACTCAAATTTAGAACACTTGGTGAGAAAATGCTGCCTCGCGTCCAGGAACTGGAGGCTCTGGA
>RCUC01111017.1:0-12713 GCA_003697995.1 Taxidea taxus jeffersonii
CTCTATTAACTGTGCATCCTTGAGTAAGTTGCTCTCATCTTTGAGTCTGTTTCCTAAATTATAAAAGACTGTTATGAAGAAGTAATGCAAAACAAGCACTTGGCACTGTGTGGGGCACATAATAAGCACCCAAAAGATGTTATTAGTTATTATTACTGTAATTTCCTTCACAGGGATGCTGGGCAGAATTAAATTATATAACATCTATGGAAGACCCGGCCCGTTAGTAGGAACTCAACAAACATTAGTTTCTTTCCCCGTGAGGAAAACTAGGTCCTTTTCGAATCTGCTTGGGCTACAGGTGATCTGAATCCAAGGTGTTTCTCTACCGCCAACTAATAATAAACACTTTTCTCTCTTCCCTCAGAGAATGATGTGAACATCTCTTTGCTATGTCGGGAAGCCCGCTCCCCACCACTGTCTAGTTCTAACAGGTCTTCTGCACCTAACCATCTGAACTTTTATTTTCCTAACACTGACATGGTTTTGCCTATTATTATAATCCAGTTTCTAGGTGGGATATAAATCCTGCCTTCAGCCCACCCACTCCTGTTTCCTTCTTTGTTCCTCTGTGTTCTTCCATCCGTTCCTGAGGTGCTCTTACCCAAGCCCGTTTTACAAGGACAGAGCAAACACATTTGCGGCCAGATCAATTTTGTCTTAGTCAAACGGGTACATTTACAGTACAGAAATAGGAGAGCACTGGTGTGCTTTATTACAAAGAATTAAAATTAATTTCCCACAAATCTGATTGACTGCACAGCCAAAACAAATATGTCGAGTAATTTCTTCTCTCACTAACTGGTGCTTTTGCCTGAATTTTCCAGACAATAGCTTCACATGGCAAAGCCTCAAATGGTATATGTTCATCTCAGCACTTGTATCCTGTTTGGGATATGATTTTGAGAGAAGACATCTTAGAGAGTAAATTCTTAGGGAATTTATGTATATAAATATATAAATATCAGACAGGTAAACACACATAATTACCCAGATTTCAAAAACACTGCAAAAAATAACAACAATGACAATAGTAATATAATGACTGTAATTTTCTAAGCATCTTCAGAACATAAATGTAATTCTGGGAGAAAATAGATGTATTTGTTTTCCTCTTGCCTTATGGCTGAAAAGAGCAAGCAATGCATGATTTTTACAACCTGGCTAGTGATGTGTCCCTTCAGGGAGCTATTAACTCCATCCTTGTAGATGGTGCCTGATCCCGTCAAAATTAGAAATTGCTTAAAACCAAAAGAAAAGCATTTCATTCCTAAATAGGCCATTAGTGATATTGGATAGTTTGTTATGCTGTAATGTAATATTGAAATTCCTAGAGGCAACTGATTTTCAGTAGTGAATTAAAAACAAACAAACAAACCTCAGTATTTGAGGAATGAGTGGAAAGAACCTTGGACAGCTATTTTATAGGTTATGTGTCAGCAGTTGACCTTTTGAAAATAAAATCATTAACCTTCCCAAGACAACTAAATGCAAATGAACCAAGCCCAATTGTGCAATAGGTAGGAAAACACATGGTTAGAAAACTAACATCTATTTGGATTTCAAGGACGGGAGAAATACATATAAAACAAA
This sequence comes from Taxidea taxus jeffersonii, assembly GCA_003697995.1. Lineage (NCBI taxonomy): Eukaryota > Metazoa > Chordata > Mammalia > Carnivora > Mustelidae > Taxidea > Taxidea taxus. The sequence continues at coordinate 1,594 of RCUC01111017.1, forward strand.
ATGTCAGAATAATAACCATCATTCTCAAAAGATAGTAAGTGGACCAAAAATAGCAAAGGACAATTTTGGTACTTAAAAATTGCAAGCACTGAAGCATGGGGTAATGGGAATAGACACATACAACATGGTTTTTACCTTGAGTGTGTGTCTGGATATGCTGTCCCTATCTCAATGCATGGCTAATGTATTATTTAACAACATTTACCCAGGGATGCAGAATTCCAAGAGTAATGCACATAAGCAAAATAGCAACATTCCTTATCCTATGGTTAGAGAGAGACTGATTTACTGGCTGCATGTTACAATAGATTTAAAAAAAAAAAAGATACCATTGTTTTCATGCCTGTACCTATCTTCAGGCATAATGTAAATACCTGTTTGAAGGACAGCAACTTCATCAGTTAAGGTACTGGAGTGATTCATGACCAGTTCTAATTACATAAGTACAATACTATATGTATTTAAAGGTTTTCAAACACTATTTCCCATTTCTTACCATTTGTATCCAAAACCTCCAGTTAATTTCTTTTTCCTGAACACAGTATCTGAGTTACAAAAATGTGGAGAAAGTCACTAGTCTAGTGAATGTATCTTTCCATAGACACTTAATTTCCTTTCTAAAGTTACTGTAATTTATTTCAAGAACTGAGCCCTTTTTCCTGGAATCCTTCTTGTTCTCAAGACAGACATGTTCTCCAAGGACAGCCTGATATTTCTCCTGGCTAAACGCTGGGGACATTATCAAAGTTATGGTACAGTAAGTTACTATTTCACAAAAGGTTAAAAAAATAAAACAAAGAAAGAACACATGTGGAGGGGTGGTACAGTGGAAGGGTGTTAAGCACATTCAAGCTAAAATATTGTTAAATTCATAGAACTTTAAAAATTTTACATCAATGTAGATGATTTCAACAAATATACAAATCAAAGCCTTTCTTAATCCCTTGCCTGACTGATGGGCTTTTTCCATTAAAACTGCCCATTCCATCCCAAATATGGATAATATATAATTCAAAGTCGAAATCCAGTCCCTTGAGTTTCCTGAGATTGGATAAATGTCTCAAAACATCAGCAAACAGGCCTTAAAGGGAGGTGACAATCTATAAACCATCCTGATGCCTTGTCAATAGGAGGAGGGAAACAGGATGAGACTGTAAATCAAGCAACCTTTTCATGACCTCAACCCTCCCCCAACCTCTGAAAAATAATAAGGACTGTTCCTCGGGTCTTTGTTTGAGAAAGCTGAGAGTAAGAATTGTGAGCTTCTGCATTTCCACAGAGACTCAGTGTAACCACAACACCTTCCATTCAAAATTGCTTTATATTTAGTGACCTGAGTTCAAACATGAAATTTTGCCACATTCAAGAGCTCAGAAATAATTCACACTACCACTACTCCAAGCAAGACAACCAACTGGGGCTGGTGGGACCCATGGGAGTTGGTGTGGAGGGGTGTACAGGTCAGAGAAGGACATATTTCAAAGTGGTAGGCAGACTGGGAAGCAGGAACTTTTGAAAGCCTTTCAGGGACCCTGAGATTTTAGCTGCCTACTAAGATGAGAAAACAGCTCCAGATTCAGAATTAGTGAACCAGGTTTCTGATCAGCTATGCCATTAATTCTGTGACTTTGGTTATGTTTCTTAATCTCTCTGGGCCTCAGCTTCCTCACCTACAAAGTGGGTGAAACAATTTCTAAGTTACTATCATCTCTCCAAAGTCTATAGTTTTGTGACTGTCACTCACTACTCGGAGATACAAGAAACTGCTGTTTAATACAACTGCTGTTAACTGTAATCATACCACTGGAGGAAGAAAGAAAACAAATTGAGTTTTCTCAGTCTAGCTAATGACACTCGGCAGCTCAGCAGTGAGGCAGTCAGTGAGAGGCAATGGAACAAATCAACATCCTTAGGCTAATTACGTGTGGAAGACCTCTGCACATCACCATGGTGACCAAAGGAAGAGGAACCCCAATAAAGGTCAAAGACTGGAAAAGTGAGCATGGCATTAGGAAGGGATAAAATCTACCACAGCAGCCTGTGACTTGATCATAAGGCTCAGTGCAATGAGACCCTAATTATTTTCTAAATCAGTGTGTCAAAGTAGGCGCAAGCACCACCTGCTTCCGAATCACCTAGTTACAAATGCAAATTCTTTGAACTCACCCAGCCCCACTGAATCTCTTGGGAGGAAAAAAAAAATTAAAAATCTGCATTTCTCAGAAGTTCCCAGGTATTTATTTTGCACAGTAAAAGCCCAGCAAGTACATGCACAGAATGCACAGAATACCTCTGGAAGTCCAGGGACAAGGGATAACAAGGGCTGCCTCCAAGGAGGTCTGCAGTACAGGTTAAAAGAGAAACTTCTTTTTCACCATAAACTCATTAATGTTGTTTACATTTTTATCATGAGCAAGAATTAAATAAATAAATATTTCTAATCCTAAACATTTTTAGAAGCACAAACTAAATTTTGGTATACTTTCTAGGAGTTGGAAAAATGAACACTCTTGAAAGCTGAAAGATAAAATAACAACAATACTTTAAAATTTTTCTTTTTTTTTTAAATTACACTTGGATATGTTAGGCAAAACATAGCCTTAGTTTTGTACTTTATCAAATGAAGGATGGCAAGGAAGACTATCAGGAAGGATACTTATAAAGATGCCTCCCGTCAGTTCATCTTCTATCCATGTGGTAGCCTGAAATTAGTACCTTGTTACTCACTACACTATTTTTGTTTCCTGGATGATTAGCAGTTCTTGCTTAGAAAAACCTTATAAGCAGAGACCATATCTTATGCTCCTTCAAATTTCTCATTGCTCTTTTCACATCACATCAGATACAATACTTGCTCAGTAAAATTCTTACAAAATATTTTCTGTAACATATAACACCTCTCCTTTTGCAAGAAAACTCTGAAATTCAATTAAATTAAATATCTTTCTACCTTGAAAATGGGCCTTAAGTTGTGAGGTCCAGCAGTTGTTAAAGAGGATGCCTAAAAAGAAAAAGAGATGAAGAGATCAGGCCCAGGGACTGAGGACCATTTTCACATGCTCAGGACTAAGGAAGTCTGCTTAAGAAAACTCAAGGACTAAGAGGTCCACAACTATGAGCTATAACTGGAGACAGATAGAGGTCTTCTGCCAAAGCAACTGTTTTAAATTAGGCACCATGAGGAAACATGGGTGGCTTAGTCGGTTAAACGTCTGCCTTCAGCTTAGGTCATGATCTCAGGGTCCTGGGATCAAGTCCCACATTGGGCTCCCTGCTTGGCAGGGAGTCTGCTTCTCCCCCTATCCCTCTCTGCTGCTTGTGCTCTCTCTCACACACTGTTTCTCTCTCCCTCTCTCAAGTAAATAAATAAAATATTTTTAAAAAATAAATAAATTATGTACCATGAGCTTAGGTGAAATTCTTAAGAAAATGTCCCATCCCATCATCTGAGCCATCCAAAATTGTGCTGTGCCTACCCATGATATGGGGACAGATGAGCAATCCCTGGTATAAGGGTGAGAATTGCACCAACAAGTCCTATTAAGTACATATTAGTGAGGTCAGCTTTCTTCACCCCTGCCCAAGACAGATGGAGACTGAGCTGGAAGCACCTTGGGACACTCGCCAATTACCGGATGGGAAGCAGGAATTGCTTCAGTGGTTCAAACAGTAATCAGATGACTGCTTGGCAGTGAGCAGCAGACAACCCTTTGATGGAAGTTGGGCATCTAGGCCATTGGGCAAAACAGTGCTGCCCTAGAAAAGCAGCAGAGCAACCTTGGAAGCTAAGTACTCCAAATTCAGAATTCTCCTTCTATAGTGCAGAGTTCTGAGCCATCTCTGAAGAGCAGGTGCCCAGTCAAGGACCACTTTCCCAGTCCTCTTGATGCTAGAAACAATAGAATGCCACTGGAAATGATGCGCATCACTTCCAGACCCAGGTTTTTCAGCAGTTATTGCCCCTCCACTTCCTTCCCCATTCCACTGGCTAGATGCAGCTGTCAATCTCTACGTGCCAACAAAGCCACAGGATGGAAGAAGCGTGGCCCAGAATCATTTCATGAAGGAAGCATCCATCAACAAAGAACCACTGCTTCGGACTACTATCTTAGCAGGAAATACACTATTGTGTTTGAGAGATTATACATTGTGGAATCCATTTTTAATAGCTTCTGGCAAGCATTACCCTGATTCATATATGTGACTAGGCCAAAGGTAAATGTTGTCATTCCTGGACTTCAGGGACAGTATCTAGACCTGAATAAGGATCAGTCCAAGGGGGCAGGAGCCTGCAGCTGCCCTACTCTGACTGGGTGTTTGTAAGGGACAGAAGGCTCTTATGATAAGCATTACCTGGCTTGAATGGGAAGTATTCCTTTCTGGATTCTCTTCTATCTAAGAAACACCAAAGGATAACACCAAAGGAGATATAATTCCCCTCTGTTGCTCTCCCCATCATGTTCCAAGGCCTCGAACACCATCTAGCTGCTGCAAACCATTTTAAGAGTTGATGAATTTCCTTTTCTAAAGAGCAGCCCCATAAAAGAACAAGGCCAGGGAACCCAGCCACAGCCCAGAGCACACCCTACAAATTCCCCTGAGAATGCTGACTGACTTGTGTTTGCATGCAATAAAGGATCCTAGAAGATTCTAAGAGGGGCTTGCAGTTTACACACATGCACGCACACACACATCCATGAAAATATTTGCCCTTTGAATTCCAGACTCAAGTTATATCCATCAGGGACAAAGCCCCACACTGGCTCCCACAGTGGATAAAAAATAAATACGACACCATCTGTGACCTCCAGGAGCTGACAGACTATAACTCCAACCTAAGTGTTACAGAAAAGAAGGATGCGGAATATGCTGTAAGAACAAACAGAATGTGCCATAAGAATAAAAGGAATAATTCCACATGGAACAACCAGGACTTTTTCTTGGGACGGATAAAATGAATGCTGTGTGTTTAGGGGGGAAATCACCCAAGGGGCAGGCAGAGAGAATAGCTTAAGTACGGGCCCTGAGATAGGAGGGAACAGGAAGTTTATTTACACTGGATCCTCTTGCTTACAAAAGCATTTGGTGCCACAATCTCAAGACAAATGAGTAATGCAATCTCAGTTACTAAGTTTCTTAGATTTTTCTTTCGAAAAAGAAATTAAAATGCAATTTTTAAGGAATAAATCTACCACTAAGCATTCTCTGGGATATCAGGTACATAAAGAGAAGGACATACTATGGGGCAGAAAACCTGGATATAGGAGAGCCCAAGATTGTGTAACACTCAGGATTCCAGCAAAAGCTAAAACATTGAGTAAGGAGATAGAAGTGAAGGCTAGAAAATTCAAATTGCTTTTGGATAAATGACCTATGGAACAGGGTGGGGCCATTACTCAGGAATGCCAGACAACCAGGAGGCATTCAATAAATGCTTGTTGAATGAATGGCCCCTACATCATGCATATGCTTTGTCATGATAACCTGTGCCAGGAATACTGTTAAAAATTCATTGGTTCTGTTGCCCTAATTTAGTGACTCATCCTCTGTCTTTTCCACCCACATGCAGTCAGATCACAGAAATTTCTCGACTAACCTAGGAAAAAAGTTATACAGATATATGCATATATACATATACGTACATATATATAATATGTATGATTTATGTAAGAAATACAATGTATGACTCCTATCAGAAAACATATGGGTTGTACAATGTACTTCTTGCATAAATTATATATGTATAAATAAATAAATAAATAAATAAATATATGTGTGTGTGTGTGTATATATATATATATATAGATAGATAGATAGACAGATATATGGATATAGATATAGATATGGGGTTTTTTGTTTGTATGTTTGTTTTGTTTTTAGTATTTAAAGGACTTTCCAAGCAGGGAGTCCATAAAACTAAGAACTGCCCTCTATTCAAGCTCTAGTTCTGTCTTGCTTTCTTACTTACAGAAAGAATGGGGAAGGCTCATCAATCTAGATAGCTACAGATCTTTTCAGCAAGGACAATTTAAAAGTGTCTAACATAGTGAGAATTATGAAATCATTCTCCACGTGTACATCTTTAAAGGTCTATATGCATAAATTAGTTTCCCATAGTGCTGCAGCGCTCTAATTATTTTTTAATTTATACAAATACATGCAATTAAAGTGCAATTACAATGCAATTAAAGTGCCAGTATAATTAAAATGCAGAAAGAAGAAAATTTATAAATGTGTTCATGAATCCCCTTGATTTCTTCTTACGTTCAATTAATGCCACTTATGTTTTAAAGATTGTGAAAAATCTCCATTTTGACTAGAAAGACTATCCCATCAATCCATGTACCTTAGACTGTGAGGTCTAGTCTGGATTCACAGGGTTTATCTTTATAATAATGTTGGAAAGAACAGGCCAAATGAGAGTTCCTTGAAAAAGATAAAGCCAAAAGACGGGGAAAGAAATAAGGTTGTCTACTAGAAGAACGAAGAATGCATGTAAAATACATTTTTTCAGGACTTCTTAAATGTTGGCCAGATAATATTTACATATTTCTCTAACAAGAGCTATGAGCCTCTTTACTCTTTAATTTCTCTGTAGATAAAGACATTCAGTTAATAAGGACTGATCTAAGGTACCATCAGTACGCAACAGACATTTTTAGGAAACTGAAAAGGAGTTCTGCTAGGATTCCACTTTTTAGCCTTTTATAGATAAAAGCTTTCATTGGAAGAGGAGGATAAAAAGCAGCAAGCAGTCCAGTGACACTCTAGAAACTCAAACTTAAAAGACTAGACCTGATTGTATTATTTTTCATACAACAAACATTTACTGAGTACTTTCAGGTGTATAATACAGGTCCCAGTCCTCTAGGTAGCCATGATTTGGAGGAGAGAATAGTTAGGTAAGAAGCTCATACTGTGCAACAGGATAAATGTTATCAGGGTCATTTGCACTGTGGGCACAGAGAAATTAATAATAAAGGGCTCTCCAGGAAGGAGAAAATGTTTGTGCTGGGTCTAGATTAAATAGTGGCTCTCATCCCCAGGGGCCTCATTGTCTCAGTGACTGGGGCACCACTGGCATTTAGTGGGTAGAGGTCAGGAAAGTTAACCATCCTCACTCAGGGGCAGTTCTCTGTACCAAGAATTGTCCTGCTTCCAATGTGATTTTCAAATGTCAAATGTCATGCCAGGCATTTAGGACCTAAAAAAACCTGTTTAAAACTATCTGAGCCTTACACTAAGTCAAGTTCTACATAGAAACCACAAAGGATATGTTCTGTTTTCTTTTGTTTTGGGCACCATTCATTTATCCAGGAATATTGTTTTTCCAGGAATGCAAACACTTTGTAAAACAAAAAAGAATTGCATTTTGTTTTGCTCAGAACTTTACATTCTTATATAAACATATCAAGGTATATTTATTCTTCAATCTTTTGATACAGGGCAAAAAATTTTTTCTTCAGGTTATGTCTCTTGACAGGAGGCATGCATTATATTTCTTACATAAATATCAAAATATGTCTACAATTTCCAGTTTCAGCTTCTTGTACTTGAGTGGGAACAGGACAATTTCTAATGAGTATGAGCCCCAACTTCCTCTGATTTTTCAGAATGGTCTGTGCACATTTGTGAGAGTTGCTCCATGACACATTGCACACTGCACATTGCACAACTCCAGGTCTTCTGCCATTCGGTAGCCTTAGTGCATACCTAACAGTGGAATTGCTGAGACATACAGCCTGCATTTCTTTCTTTCTTTCTTTCTTTCTTTTTTTTTATTTGACAGACGGAGATCAAAGAAGGTAGAGAAGCAGGCAGAGAGAGAGAAGGAAGCAGGCTCTTCGCTGAGCAGGGAGCCCAAAGAGGGGCTGGATCTGACCTAACCAATTAAGATACCCAGGTGCCCCAGAGTCTTGTGTTTCCAGTTTCAATTGGTAATACCAAATAGTTCTTCAAAGCAGCTGTCCCACCAGTAGTATGGTCCCACCAGCAATATTTTCACAACCTCACTCACACTTGGAGTTATTAGACTTCTTAATTTTTGCTAATCCTATTAATACTATAATGGTATATCGTTGTTTTAAGTTTCTCATCTATTTAGAGATTGGATATTACTTAAATGTTTATTGGCCAGTCAGGTTTCACCATCTGTGAATTACACATTACAGTAACCACCCCCCACCACTACCCTTGTACCCTTAGTTTCGTTTTCAATGGTTTCAGTTACCCATGGTCAACTGCCATCCCAAAGCAGGTGATCTTCCTTCTGACATAACAACATAAAGTTAATCATAGCCTAACGCTGTCATAATGCCTATGTCATTCACTTCACTTCATCTCATTATGTAGGCATTTTATCACCTCAGATCATCACAAGAAAAAGAAGGCTTGAGTTCAGTATAGTAAGATATTGAGAGAGAGAGACTTATTCACATAACTTTTTTACAGGATATTGTTGCAATTGTTCTATTTTACTACTGTTGTTGTTAATTGTTTAGTATGCCTAATTTATAAATTAAACTTTATCATTAGGTATGTCTGTATACACAAAATAGTATACTGTCCCTTAGAGCATTTCTTGCAATTACAAATAACATATTCTTAAATTATATTTTGATATTATTGATAAATCAAGTAGTATTATTTGCCCTATTGATTAATGCGAATCATTTGTTAAGTCTTGAATTTTTTCTATGGACACTACAAATAATTCCAAATGCCAATCTTCTTTTTACTTGTGTTGTGCTGACTAGGACTTCTTTTTCTTTTCTTTTCTTTTTTTTTTTAATTTGACAGAGAGAGAGACTATAAACAGGGGGAGCAGCAGACAGAACAGGCTCAGGGAGAAGCAGGCTCCCTGCTGAGCAAGGATCCCAATGTGGGGCTCTATCCCAGGACTCTGGGATCATGACCTGAGCCAAAGGCAGACGCTTAACCAACTGAGCCACTCAGGTGCCCCTGTGCTGACTAGGGCTTCTAATACAAAACTGAAAATGAGCAAGAATAGAGAATATATTTGGTTCTTTTTCTTACCCAAAATACTTCTAAGTATGATATTCATACATACTTTTGTTACTTTATTTAAGAAATGTTGTTCTAGTTAGCTAAAAAATTTTATCATGAGTGCTGACAGTTTCCCAGAATTTTTTTTGTAAATTTTGAGGAATTAAATGTTTGGTCTCCCTTAATATTACAGTGAAGTTTTTATATATTGAATATTGTTATATTTGGTTATTGTTATATATTTTATATTCATCTCCATTCATAAATGAGCATAACCTATAATTTCCTATTCACATACTTTCTTTTCTCAATTTTGCTATCAAAACTATACCAGTCTCAAAAAATGAGTTGGGGATCTTTCCCTCTTTCATGTAATGTTGGTACATACAAGTCTTGAACTTATCTATTTTCCTAGTAAAATGTTCTTTCTTTTCATGTACCAATGTTCTAAATTTTTCTTATTTATTTAATTGTTTGTTTTGAGAGAGAGCATGTGTGTGCACAGTAGGATGAGGAGTGAGAGAATATTAAGCTGCCTCCATGACTAACTTGGAGCCTATCTCGGGGCTTGATCTCATGATCCTGAGATCATGACCTGAGCTAAATCAAGAGTCAGATGCTTAAACAACTGAGTCACCCAGGTGCCCCACAATGCTCTTAATTCCTAGTAACTAAAGAATAATATTCTTAATTCTTAAAGAGTACTTGTTATTAGCATATTTATGTTAATTTTCTTCTACTTTAGCCTGGCCTAAAATACATTTTGTAGCCTTTCATTTTAGCCCTTATGTGTCAAGTTTTAGGTGAGTCTCTTAAATATTACAGAGCTGCATTTTTAAAAATCTAATCCAAGATTCTTTTTTAGCTACCAAATTAGTTCATTCATATTTGCTGTAATACTTAAATATTTCCATTTATTTCTATTCTAGTATCTTGAAATTTCTATTAAGCAAGCTGTTAATGTATTTCTTTTCTTCTTCTTTTTTTTTTTTTTTACTTTCCTAACTTCTGTTATATTGGTTGTTTTATTCTTTACATACTTTGGAAGCTATACCATCTATTCTTATTTTTAGTGATTATTCATATTTTAATGTATATTGGGCTTATCAAATTATAAAATTATTCAGTATACCTTCACTTCTCCTAAATAGAGAAACTTAGAATATTTTAACTCTGAGGTCTCCTTCAATCTTACATGTTATTTTTGCCCAGTTTTTAAATTCCACCTTGCTTCTAAACTTCTTTAAATTCCACCTTGCTTCTAAACTCTCCTTCCCTCCCTCCATTTATTGTCAACATCATTGTTATAGTTTTATATAATACTTCTTTAGATTTATTCATATCTTACCAATTTCTTCAATCATCATTGTTTTTTGTTTCCCACTCTTTCTTTTGGGCTGAATTCCCTTTTTACCAAAATTTACCCTTTGTAAATTCTTATAGTGAGGCTCTGTGATTGCTAGATTCACCCCTTCTTGTTTTTTCTAAAAATGTCTTAATTGTTTCCTCACTCTAGAATGATAGCTAAACCTGGTGATTCTAGATAATTATTTACTCTCGGCATTTTTAATATATCATTCTACGGACTTCAGATTTCATTTGTTATGTCATATTAAAAATTCAGCTGTTTGAGCAATCTGGGAAATAAACACAACCAAAGGGTTTTTTGGTAAAAAAAAAAAAAAAATTCAGGGACACCTGGGTGGCTCAGTTGGTTAAGTGGCTGCCTTCAGCTCAGGTCATGATCCCAGCGTCCTGGGATCGAGTCCCACATCGGGCTCCTTGCTCCGCAGGGAGCCTGCTTCTCCCTCTGCCTCTGCCTGCCACTCTGCCTGTGCTCGCTCCTGCTCTCTCTCTGACATAAATAAATAAAATCTTAAAAAAAAAAATTCAGCTGTTTGTTTAATGGTCATTCCTTTTGTACCCAGACTTTTTTCTCTGGTAGCTTATAAAATCTCCATGTTTTCTTTGCTATAGTTAAGTTTCACTACAATATATGGCTGTGAATTTATTTGCATTTATTCTGTCTTGTATTCATTGTGCTTCTGACTCATTATTCATGTTCTTATATCAACTTTTTTTTTAAGATTTTATTTATTTGACAGAGAGAGAGA
>RCUC01111019.1:0-10716 GCA_003697995.1 Taxidea taxus jeffersonii
GTGCAGGAATAACCATCAGGGAAGGCCAGTCCCCCTTTAGGCACTTCTTGCTCCTCAGGGGCAGGCCTCCCAGCACCGTCCTTGGGCCACACCTGCCTCAGGGCAAAGCTGCTGTTCCTGGTATGGTGGTCACAGCCGACCTTCTTCATAGACCTTCCAGTCTGTTAGCTCGTCACTGGGAGGGTGGCTGAGCTGCCTTTCCACTGTGGAGGCCTATCCCTGTTGCCCCAGTCTGCTGTGCCCTTCACCAAAGACTGGAAGTTCCTAGGTCAGAGATGCTTGCCTCCTGCTGCAATGGGCCAGCTCTTTGGAAAGTGTCCAAAATGTCTGTCCTAGAGCCTCCTAACGCATTTCCTAGCAAGGAATCTGTAGCAGACAATAGACTTCAACTAGATGAAAAAAAAACACTTTATCTGCCTTGTTAGCTGGGTTACAACTCAGATGATTTGGATCACTGGAGGGATACCAAGTTGGTGGAGAAAGAACTTGCTTGCTCTGCCAGCCTTGGTCCTTTAGATGAAAGTGGCAGGGAACCATACTTAGGGGCTCCTCCTTGGTGCCCAGCATACTATCTATGCTATTTATTTAATCCCACAAACAATCATGTGACACAGAGATCCCATTATCCATCTGAGGCAGGTGAGCTCGGTGTGATCCTGATGTAGCCTGGAGACCTGGTTCCTAGGGCCCTGTCTAGCTTGGAGGATGAGGGGGTTGCACTCTTGGCGACCTTTCACCCCACCCACACATCAACCCTAGATACATGAACTTGCCTGATGGTTAGAGTCCTCTGGGATGCTGGCTAAAACACAAATCCTTTGGCCCCATTGTCCCAGACCCTCTGAATCAGCATCTCTAGGGGAGGAAGGGAGAGAGCAGGATGTTGGGGAAAGCACTGATCTGGAGCCCAGGACACCGAAGGCTGCAGCGTCTGGAGAGGCCGAGTTTAATCGGCCGTCAAGGCCCTGTGCTGCTCTTTATGTGTGGAGCACGGTGAGGGGCTGCCACTCTTCTCCCATGGGTTTGCTCCGAGGGTCAGGTAAGGCAGGGTCTTTAGAGTGTCATCTGAATCTTGACTGACATTTATTAGGTCCTCTGTGGATAAGCTATTTCCTTCCTTCCTCACTTTCATGGTCCCTCAAAAGTACATGACAGTTTCTAATCTCAATAGAAGGAAACAACTTTAGGAGGAAGATTTTGATTAAAACAAACAAACAAACAAACCCCCAAACAAAAAACAAATCTCAGCTGATTCTGTGGGTACAGGTGTCGGGGAACCAGGCCCTTTGGGCCTGGTGTCCCTGCACACATACACAGTCCCGTGCTTCGGAGCTCTGTACGAGGGGCAGCTTTACCCAGCAGTCTGTACCCGCGGACAGACACCCAGCAGCAGGAAGTAGAGCAGTGGGGGAGGAAGCTACCCTGGCAGCTCTGGTCTCCCACCAGCCTGCAGGATCACAGCAAGGCCTGGAACAACTCTTCCCTCCTACCCGAACCCTCCAGAGGACATGGCCATTCAGAGAACTCATGCTGCTGGGGCTCGGCACAGCTTCCTGGGGCCACAAATAAGGGCGCTGTGTCTCCTGGCCCTGGGGTACACCTGGGAGAACCAGGCAAGAAGGAAAAATTGCTTGACAGCCCCAGGGATGTCGGGCCCGGAGCATTCTCAAGCTGCAGACAGGATGTTTGAGGGATGCCAGGCCTTCTCATGATAAGGGCCTCTTGAGAGCAAAGCTGGTCTTTGTAGACTTTGTCGAGTGGCCTTGTGCAACCCTGAAATTGCTCTTCCTTTGTCAAACAAGCTTGACAAGCCCTTGGGCAGACCATGTAGCAGAAGTCCAGACCACTGTGCCCTTAAGTCCAGTTTCCCTCAGAGGGCACTCGGCACACGGGGGAGTCAGGAGCACTCGGCCTCACTCGCCTCATTTGGAAGAATGACCGCATTTAATATTTGTGAACTAGAGGGCTGGGTACATACGGTGGGTGAGGGGGCGCTCTCACAGGGCTTGCACCTGACTCAGAGCACCCCAAAAACCTGACTCCACCTTCTCTCCTCCCCGGAGGCTTCAGTGGCATTTGTGCATTTGCGTGCTGAGGGCGCTGGAATGCAGGGAGAGGACGCACAGAGGAGTCTGAGCACCCCCCATCCCCCCATCTGCTACCTTTTCCTTTTTGTAATGGGATAGTAATAAACCCCAATCCCTCTGACCTCAGTTCCTCATCTGTTCCTTGAGGATCAATAAAGACACCCTCCTCAGTTTACTGTGAGGATGACCCGAGATAGGAAAGCCTGGCTGGCCTGGAGGGGCTCCCTAAATGGACACACTTCCTCCATCCCAGCCCTGGGTGAGAGACCCCGTGAACACCAGGAAGGACCTATCTAAGAAAGAACCTAACCTGTTATGGTCTGTCCTGCCCTCACAGAAATGGTCGACCAGAAGGCTGTGTATTTCTTCAACCTGACTTCCTTGCAGGAATCAGAAATGATCCTCTCAGCCACATTCCACTTCTACTTGGAACCTCGGTGGCCCCGGGCACGAGAGGTACCCTGCAAGCAGCGGGCCAAGAACATGTCATGCCGCCTCTTGCCCCCGGGCCTGCCCACACGCCAGCACCTGGTCTTCCGCAGTCTCTCTCAGAACACGGCCACACAGGGGCTGCTCCGGGGGGCCATGGCCCTGGCGCCTCCGCCACGGGGCCTGTGGCAGGCCAAGGACATCTCCCCCATCGTCAAGGCAGCCCGCCAGGATGGCGAGCTGCTCCTCTCTGCTCAGCTGGATTCTGGGGAGAAGGCCCCAGGGGTGTCCAGGCCAAGCCCCCATTCGCCTTACATCCTCATCTATGCTGACGACCTGGCCATCTCAGAGCCCAACAGTGTGGCAGTGACGCTGCAGAGATATGACCCTTTCCAAACTGGAGACCCGGAGCCTGGCACGGCCCCCAACAGCTCTGCGGACCCCCGCGTGCGCCGGGCCACACAGGCCACAGGGCCCCTCCAGGACAATGAGCTGCCGGGGCTGGACGAGAGGCCGGCACCCGCCCCCCATGCCCAGCACTACCACAGGCACGAACTGTGGCCGGGCCCCTTCAGGGCCCTGAAGCCACGGCCAGGGCGCAAGGACCGAAGGAAGAAGGGCCAGGATGTGTTCATGGCCTCCTCGCGGGAGCTGGACTTCGACGAGAAGACAATGCAGAAAGCCCGGAGGAAGCAGTGGGCCGAGCCGAGGGTCTGCTCCCGCAGGTATCTGAAGGTGGACTTCGCAGACATCGGGTGGAATGAATGGATCATCCTGCCCAAATCCTTCGACGCCTACTACTGTGCGGGGGTGTGTGAGTTCCCCATGCCCAAGGTAGGCTGTCTGAGCAACACCGCTGTGTTCAGCCCCTTGCCTGGATGTGCCTCCCAGCTCTGCCCCTCCTGGCAAGTCTCGCTGCCTTGAGACCTATTTCCCAGCTGTGACTTGGGCCTTAAAGACCTCCCATCTCTATTCAAGGTGGGAATGGGTAGGTGGAGGTCCTGGGGAGTCAGCCTGTCAGGGGAATACAGCCCACAGATGGATGTAGTTTGGCTGGACTTTTGAAAGGGCTGACTTACTGAGTTTGAATTTTAAATCTGAACATGTCTTCTTTTGAAAAGCAGAGAATCCATCCCCATAGGTGTGTGTTCCCACATAGCAATGGCCTTACAGAGCTTGATTACAGGCTGCCCAACCCCCACTCCCCACAAGACAGGCCTCTGAAGCCCCCTCCTCCCCCTTCCCAAGGCTCTCATTTCTGTTCCTGGCCTGGACCCCAGGGCGTTGGGGTCTGTGACCCACACAGAGTTGGCTTCAGTGGCTTCCTAGGGACTCCTCCCCACCCCCACCCGCCCCTGCCTCCCGTGGAGGATGGAGACCGACAGGGCAACTCACTGGGCACGAGTCTGCAGGCAACACGGCATGCGGCTCTTTCATCCACCGTGCTGGCCCTGGGTTTGCAGAGTCTCCCTTCCCTGCAGGCTGGGTTGCGGCTCTCTCCGTCCATCTCCCCATGGCCAGAGCTGGGTGGGCTGGCTGCCAGCTGAGGTCAGCCCTCCCCACGGAGTGCACACTTTCCTCATGTTTAGCTTCTCTGCTGAGTTCCAGGTCATTCTTTCCCCTTCCAGAAAGGAAGTCGGTGCATAAATCCAATTTGAATGTAAATAAATCAGTCCCTGGGATTTCCAGCCGCAGACATGGGGCAGCATTAACCTGCTTGGGAATTAAGGGGCTTTTCTTGCATGTGCAAGAGAGAGGAAGGGAGGTGCTGGACAGAGAGACAGGTGTGGGCTGGCAGAACCTAGCAAAGGCCTGTGCAGCTGCCGAATGAGCAGTGAGCAGGCTCCAGCTGGCTGACCCAGCACTCACCTTATCAGTCTGGCTGGCTGCCTGCCACCTTTCCTGACAGCGGCCTGGGCCCGCAACTCAGACATCCCTACCTTGCTGTCCTCCCCCCCTCCCCATGCAAGGGGCCTTTCTCATCAACGCACTACATATAAAACTTCCTTTGGCCCACAGTGAGCTCAAACTCCCACGGTTTGGTCCTGTTTCTCTTGTTGGAAATGCTTGAGAACAGCCTTCTCTGTGTTTGTGGCCGGGCCCCCGACTCCTCTGGGTGTGCGAGGCTGCCCGGGGAGGGAAAGAAAGCCTGCATGGCACGTGTGAGCATGGTTTCCAACTTTCTATGACTTTTGGATGCTTCCTAGCTAAGGGGTCTTGGTCAAGCTACTTAGACATTTTAAACCTCCCCTTATTCATTGGTAAAATTAAGGTAATGCCACCCCATAGAGTGGATACTATGACAAGCCACTGACACCCCACAGTTAGACCCATCTGGGAAATGTGCACTCCAGCGCCCTCGTGCTGGTGCACACACGCCTGTGGGCCTTCCCCTCCAGGGCTAAGAACACGCCCCCCTGAGAAGCGTGTTGGAACTGCTAGGACTGTGAAATGTGGGAGGCTGCGGCCGGGGCAGAGTAGCTGGGCATCACCATCTGGACAGTTCCTGCCCAGGTCCAAGGGCTCCTTGGGGATGCGCGATACGCAGGTGCCCCCAAGTGGTCATTCATGTAGGGATGTGACTTCCCTCCGGGAGACCCAAGGGGCAGAAAGGCCTGAGGCTTTGGCACACCTCCCTGGGACTCAGTTTGTGTCTGACTTCAGAGGAAATGTGTGCCCCTGGAATCTTACTTTTTCTTCTAGGTGGACACTTTTCTGTGGCCTCCATCGGGGAGGTGCAGGTGGCAGAGCGGGTGGGTGAGGGCTGAGCACCTAAGTAACTGTACTCCTTTCCTGCCTGGCAGATTGTCCGCCCATCCAACCACGCCACCATCCAGAGCATCGTCAGGGCTGTGGGCATCGTCCCTGGCATCCCAGAGCCTTGCTGTGTTCCTGACAAGATGAACTCTCTTGGGGTCCTCTTCCTGGATGAGAACCGGAACGTGGTTCTGAAGGTGTACCCCAACATGTCTGTGGAGACCTGTGCCTGTCGGTAAGACCAGCCACTCGGGTGGAAGGAAACCACCATGCCCCACTTCCAGCAGGGCAGCATTTTCAGGGCCTTCTGGGGTGAGGGCTTCATGAGGGATACAGATGCATATGTGGGGCAGAGCTCACAGGCACCCTCACTGGGTTCCAAAAAGATCTGTCCCCCAGGGCCCATGCTGGAGTCTCTCAGTGCTGATGACTTAGCCTTCCACATGCCAGTCTGAATCCCCTGAAGGGAGTTAGCCCTTGCCTGAAGGCTGCTCATGGTTCATCCCCTCTGCTCTGAAGACCCAAAAGTCAAACATGGCCACCATGTTGGCTTTTGTGACCATCATCTCATGACCAGGGAAGAAGGCTGCAACTGTGAGGACACCAGCTCTCGTCACAAGGAATGAACCTCTGTTCAGACAGTCAGTTGAAAACACTTTGGGCCACATACTGATACTGAGACACAGCGCCTCAATAATGATATGAACTTTGAAACTCTACTACAAAAGCTTTCACACATACAGTATGCACGTATAACCAATTGTGGTTTTTTTTCTTAATATATATTTTATTTTAAAACAAGGAGGAGGGAGTGGACACCATTCCCCACAGAGGTAATCAGGCTGGTTAAGTGCGCATTGTTTAAACCTGTTTATTGAAATAACACCTGCAGTAATATGTTGGAATACTAAAAAATAACCAAGATTTTTATATTTTTGTAAGTTATACTTTCTATACTGTAGATTGTGTATGTTATGTGTTTTTATGGAAAGCTAATAAATTAAAGGTACAGTGGTATCTTGAAAACCTGAATGTCACCCATTTCAGAATATAGATAGATCCCCACCTACAAATATGCCATCTTGGTGGCCGCTGGGCCTTGGTTAGGAGCGAAGACCCCCTAGGCCTCTCTACACCTTCTTGTCTCCATCCTAAGCTCTGGAAACCAGCTACCCGATGCCTTCCACCATCCTACCTGCCCACTTTGCTGCACAGATGCCATCCTGTATTCATCCAGGCAGGACAGGGTCCCAGGAAGGCACAGTGGTCCCACAGAGCTTCCTCACATCCTTAGCTTCAGAGGGGACACTGAGCAATGGAAAGATATCTAAGACATTTAAAGGAACATCTGAGGTGTCCTGGGTAGGGACCTCTTACTTGGGGTAGTTCAAGCAAGACATTTAATCGGAAGCAGTCAGGAGTATCTCCTAAAGTCCAGGGGCTCCTGCTTCCCCATAAGCAGCCCCATCCCAAAGCAGCTTCCCACAAATGGTTTTCTTACCCCCGAGCTGACATCACCCCAAGCAGACATCAACTCTAGTGCCCAAAGCTGATTGACCAGCATTTCTGAAGGAGAATCGGGGTCCGACTTGGGGCAGGTGTATAATAGCCCTTCAAGCGGAACCTGAAATAGTGATGCAGCCCCAAGTCTTACTCGGAGGAGACCGAGAAGCCATGAGCAGTGCCCTGAGGGGACACTTAGGAGCAGAAAAGAATCCCATGGCATCTATCTTAAGTCAGGCTCCTGAGCCGAGCATGTCTGAGCGAGGGATAGATGAGGAAATGCTCCCAGGAGAAACAGGCAAGGAAGGGGAGAAGCTGGTCAGGAGGCCAAGAAGCCAAGCATCCCAGATCCTGGCTCTTGTGGGCAGCTCTGGAGCTTAATTATAACTCAGGTTTCGCCCAGCCTTGAAGCAAGGGAGCTGGGCATTCAGACCTCTTCTCCAGGCAGCGCCCAGTGGGGAGATGGAAGCTTCCAGTTCTCTTGCCCTCTTCATGGTAGCTCTAGAAGCCCACGTGGCCTCTGAAGAAGGCTATGGTGGCTGCAGCTGAGGGCAGAGCAACAGACCCTGGAAGGAGAGCCCAGAACAGGTAGGTGGGGGAGGGAGGGGTTGCGGGGCCCCCAGCGGAGCCCAGCAGAGTCTGCCTAGCGTCTCCTCCGAAGCACTCCATGTGGTCATGTGGGGACAAGCAGCCCTGGGCACGCAGCCCCCCCATGCTCCCAGGCAGAGATCTGGTGGTCCTTAGCACACACGCTTCCTGATTCCTGCAGGGACTGCGCTGGGCCTACAGGACCTGTGCCCTGGGCGCTGGGCTGTCTCAAGCTGATCTGTACAAGGGGTGTCTGGCTCACCACATCTAATCCTTTTTGGAACAGAACAGGATATACATTAATAGCAAAATGAGTAAAAATACTGCAACTTGATAAGGCTCCCAATGCCCTTCTTCTCAATATAGATTCTTGTTTATTCCTCGCGTCCCTCAGTTGTTCTCATACACTGCTCCCCTTTATTTCATGATGAAGCTAGGGTGTCCTGTAAGAGTTTTGTCTTATGACAGAACTTATCTTATCGCCCCTGTGTCTAGCCATGCAGGGGCTCCACGTTTGTGCCAGGATGGATGTTCCCCAGCGGTGATGACTTTGGAACTGGTGTCTTCGGTGGTTGTTAACCTTTACAAAGTACCACACGGTTCAGATACAGCATCTTGCAGATTCACAGCAACTTAACTTCCTAATTGGTGGAACAGAAAAGCAGGCTCAGGACGGGTAAATAATATGGCCACCAACCACGTCTTAACTAGACCACAGACAACGTCAGCTTTCACACCCAAGGCTGCCTGATTTAAGGCGTCTGGCTGGTACTGCTCCCCAGCTTCCCAGAGAGTGATCCCCTGCCCAAGCTGATTAGGGTTTTCCCAACGGCACTGAGTGACCTTATAGTAAAGCAAGGTTTAGAAACTATTTTTTCTTCCTCTTAAAAGCCAAATATCAGCATCACACTGTCACAAAAGTAAAAGGCTCCAGCACAACCTAGATGTGCATGGATCCCTGAGGTCACGCATCTTCATCAGTGTCAGCTTGGAGGGAGCAGTGTGGTGACCTGCCACTGAGCCCTGTTCCTGAAGGTTTATATCCTCTGAAAGGGTAGGACCTCATAGATTAATTCACATGACAAGTAGACAGTACAACTGAAAGGTAGAAATTTTAAGGCAGCACAGTGGTGGGGGGGAAGACTTTGGAAAACTTCTGATGTAACCTTTTTTCCTAACAAATGGGGAAACTGAGTCCAGGTGCCTCTGTATGTCTCAGTCACTCATAAAATGTTGTTTAGCACCAACACGTGCCTCTGTAGGTCTCAGTCACTCATAAAATGCCACATGTGCTGTGGCCTATCACTAATGCTTCTGTGGCCAGGACACATGCAGGGCCAGGCTGGAAGAGTCTGCAGAAGTCTAGGGTGGGGGTGGGAATGTCTGAGGAGGGGGATCCCAAGGGAGAGGAATGGAGTTGATTCCACCAGGATGGAAGAGCTGGATTGGGTGGGGCATAGTGCATTGTGCAAAATGCATTGAGGGGCAGGACAGGACTCTGGGGGAAAGACCAGCAGGGCAGGACCAGCTTGCCAGCCCTGGCTCTTCAAGGTTATTTCCTTCTACCAAAAGCTGAAAACACAAAATCCTTCACTGATAAACTGATGCCCCTGAGATTTTTATTCCCTCCTCTCTTCTACTCTTGGAGAGAATGATGCTCATTCCAGCCTTGCAATATTTTTCTTCCCTCTCCATTCTAATCCCACCCTAAATCCCTCAGTCTGTGCCAGCAGTCCTGTCTGTATGAGTAGGAGTGAGCAGAGGAATGGACCTGTTTGTTCAATTATTTAGCTGCTATTATGTGCCCAATCCCATACTAGGCAATATTGACATGCTTTATCTCTTGGAAGGCTTGTACCAATTTCCTCTTTTATCAAATCCAATGTGTAGATTTGAATGTGCATCAGAATCAGATGGAGGCTTGACTAGGTTGCTGGGCCCTGCCTCTAGAGTTGCCAACCCAAGGCAAGATTTTGCATTTCTAACCAGTTTTCAGGTGGTGCTGTTGGAGGTCCAGGAACCACATTTTAAGGACCACTCTTCCAAAAAAGGCAATGACCAGCTGAGCACAATCTTGGGACAGGCTGTTCACATTGGCTGAGTACTTTACCATGTGCCAGATGCCAGCAGGGTCTCACAGAGGCTAGGCCCAGAGCTGAGAAGATGCATAGGCTCTGCTCAGCCCGACTCATTCTGTCTCCTCATAGCCTCAGAGTGGGTCCAGTTTTCATCTGCTGGGCAATGTGTGGGTAAGTGTAGAGTTTGAGAAGCTCACAGAGACAGGTGTCTTCATGGCATACTTCCTAGGAGAGAAGGGTTCCTGACCCCTTAGAGGCAGCTGTATCATAGAAATACAGGCAGATCTTGTCCCACCTCCATAAATGAAGGCTGAAGTCTGTTTGCTGGAGAGATGAACTTCAACGGTCCTTGAAATAAATAGCTGAGTCAGATCTGCCTCTATAACTCATTAAATTGTACTTCTCCCATAGCAATTGCATGTGTTGACTCTATTTCTGTAATTCACAAGTCCTGGGAGGGATGGTACTACACGGGCTTTGGTTAAATATCACCATAGCATAGTAATGCCAAACTGTCTGGGCATCAAGTACAGACAGGGGGACAAGGCTGTGTCAGCAACCACCAGGGCGGAGCCAGTCTGACCTACACAATGCCAGGAGTACCCGGAAGTGTTCAAGGACATGTGAAGAGACAAGCATGGAGGCCTGCTTGGAGGAGGTGTCCGATCCACCATGAACACAGGGCCCACTCTCTGGCCATGTCAAATTGCCGGAAGGATGTGCCACCTCAAGCTAACAGCAGACAGTGGTCCTAGGGCCCGTCACAGTGGTTGCCAAATAAATCCAGATGTCTGAGTGCTGTCGCTCAGAATGCAGAGGCTAAGTGGTGGAGGGCAATCCTGAGAAGACACTAAAAGGCAGGGGGTACTGGCCCAGGTGGAGGGCAGTGAGGAAGAGTATGAGGCATTCCAAACTGAAAGCACAGCTAAGGCAGGGTCTTTGCAGAAGGGAAGGACAGAGCCGCTCCAGGGGTAAACCAAAACAGGGATGGAAAGATCAGACATTGTACAGACAAGAGCAAGAATGAGTCCTTGCTGAATGCTTACCGTGCGCCAGACTCTGTACTCATGGCACTCGGTGTTCCTTAGGAGCACGCAGGCCTCTGTGGATCACTCTGGTCCTCTCCCTGGACACACAACATGGAACCAAACATGATTCCTGAGACCAGGTGTGGGTACGAGGCAGCTACCGCTGTACCTTCTAGAAAGTTAAGTCCAGACCCTGTGGTATGGCTCATCAAAACATAGAGAAAATAGAATCAATCCAGCTCAGCC
>RCUC01111028.1:0-16119 GCA_003697995.1 Taxidea taxus jeffersonii
GGGCAGACCAAAGAGTTGAATGTCCCTTGCAGGCCTCCTGAGAAGCTGGGAAAGATGTCCTTGCCTTGTATAACCACAGCGTAGTTCTTGTTGATACAAAAGGACAAAAGTAGCCAAATTCCAAAATGAACAGGCCCTCAAGCCTCTTGCCTCCACCCGTCAGCTTAAAATGATGATTTCTGCCCCCACACCTTTCCCTCAGATCCAACAGGGTCCCCTCCACCCCTCAGCTCAGTGGACAGCAGATGGATGTTGCTAGAGGGAACAGAAAACCTGCCAGCCAGATCGGGCCCCACTTTGAACATGGCGGTGGCTGTTTACTAAATTCCACAGGGATTTCTTGTGAAGGGGATGAAAAGAGGGAACAGGCCAGGGACCCCGCTGAGGGCTCTGTGGGCTCACCAGGACGCAGTGGGAATCAAGGCTGCAGAGCCATCCAGCCTGGCCCTGGGAGTGGGCAGGTGTGCTGTCTGAGTTATGCCCTTGATCTCTAGAGAACCGGTGAAGAACCAATCAGGTGGCCGTCTCCTGCCAAGGATGCCATCAGCCCGCTCTGGTGTCTCCTTCTAAAATGGTGGCTGCCTGCCCTGAGCGCTCTCTTATTCATGGAGCACATATGGGCCAGGCAGGGATCAGCGAAGGAACATCTGGCACAGGAAGAAATCAAAGAGCCACACTGACTAATTTAAGAGTGTTGCTTCTCCATTGTTCCTCCTGTGGCCCTGTGCAAAGGTCACCCAGTGTGGCAGGCTGGGAGAAGCCGCCACTCCACCCGCAGCCGTCCTGGGATCCAGCTTGTTTTCCTTAAAAGTGAATCGATAGCTCTTCCTTTGAAGCCGGAAACAGCAGCTACCTATCACTGAATCCTGAATTCTCCCCAGCATGGCTAGCCCCTCCTTGCCAGCCCCCAGGCACCCCTGTTTCTTATTAGCCATTTATCATTTTGCCTCAGAAGGCTCTCTTTTAAAAAAAAAAAAAAACCTCTACTGAATTCAAGTGTGACATGTTCTATTTCTGCAACTGAGCCTTTTCTCCTCTTGGTTCAAATAAAGGAAACAGCAAATATTAAAGAGCATGAGAGAAAAAAGCCCAAATGCCTGGACCATTACTAGACAAGACTGCCTGTGGTTCTGATTTTGCTGGTTTATATAATAGCCAGAAATGATCCTTAAATTAAATATCCATTTTCTTTTAAATTATCTTTAATGGCACAATGCAACCATATAATTTTCAGCCTAAGGAGAGGGTTTGGTAGGGTATCTGATCCTTCTTATATCCTATTTTTTTGGGGTCAGGATCACACATCACATAGCTTATTTTTGAAAATCTCCCCTGGAAATGATATATCTTTCCCTCAGAAGTTATTCTAATTTGTTAAAGGTGTGCTGGGGGATAAGCTAGGTGTTCTGTGTTTGCCTGGGTCCTAACTCATTGATAACACCCAGCTGGTTGGCATGGTCCCGATGCCTCCTGCTTCCCCTCCTCAGTATCACACACTCCTGGGGCTGGGTGCCCACAGTCATGGGCTGGTCAAGACTACTGTGGTTAGTCAAGATTATTCCTCCCTTGGAAACACCTAGAAATATCTCCTGATCCTATTCCCAGCAGAGAGAACCTATTCCGTTCCGAAGGGAAGCAAACGCTAACTTTCTTCCTGCCGTCTCCAGCCAGCTCCCAGCTCCCAGCTCCCGGAAATGGTCCTGGAATTGCCTTGCTGGTTATCTTCATTGTATTTCTTCAATGCAGCTCTAGCCCTCCTTCCTCCCTTCACTGACATAGACTGGCATCCTCTATAAGACAGGCTGTCCTCAGCAGGTAGATGATCACTGAGAGACAAGATAAATGGAAACTAGTTCTAGCTCCGTCATGAGCTTGCTGTGTGCTCAGAGACAAACTACAACTTCTCTGTCCCTCTGTATCTGTTCCTTCTTTTAAGACATACGTCTTCTGATATGGTTATCACATAAGTGGGAGTGGGTAACAGATGAAGTGAAAGCCATCCTTCATAAGCAAAGTGATGATAATGAACCAACATGTGCTCCGAAGGCTCTATATTCTAGTGTTCAGAACATTCCACCAGGTCTTAACTATTCTGACCTATCAGAGACATATTCACCAATGGATTCTTCCTTTGAACTGGGCAAGAAGACAATGCAAGCCGTTGTCTGGAGCTCGTTCCTCTTGGTTGCGTGACTACACATTATGGCTGTCTGACAATGACAACATGATCATTTGTCTCATAATTACAAAGCACTTTCGTTTTACTGCCTCTTTTAATGTTGCCAATAACCCTGTGGAATAAATATTATTTCCCCTATTTTATAGATGAAGAACCTGAGTTTTAGAAAGGTTAATGACTTATTAGATGACACTTGGCTAGTAAGGGGTAGAGTTAGAATACCAAACTAGGAGTTCTGATTTCAAATCTAATAATTTCCATCTTTCTAATGGTTTTCAAGCTGTTTCCTCAAAGGTCTGGGTTTGGGGAGGGATCTCAGGAACAAGAGAGCTAAGAGGGGAGCTCAGATCACCTGACTCAATCAAAGCATCTTTTTAAAATGTTTCCTGTTTTGTATTTATAGGATTCCACACTAACTTTCATTTTGAACAAAATGTTCTGGTGCTAAAAAACAAAGTTTGCGAGCCACCACCCTATACTGTTTTGTGTTGAAAAGGAAACCTTCTATCAGTCCCCTCTTTAGCACTCAGGGGATTCTTCCCTCTTTGTTCTAGGATTCTCAGCTCGAAATCCTCCCCAGAGGAGCTGACTGCAGGCACTCCTTTGCCTCTCAATCCAGTGAGCCACATTCTGTTTTGGTGGATCTTTTGAGGGAGAGGTGTTCTGTGGAAGGTCGTTGACACGAAGCCAGGAGTTGTGCAGTCCAATGGTGACCCTGTTCCTTTCCTTAGGAGAACTGAACCACATGTTCCAGCTTGCCTTGTAAATATAAAAAGAAAAGTCTTGTTTCCATTTTAATTAGATGAAATAATTACATGTCACACATCTCCTAAGCAGTTTTGTATTTGCTCAAACTGTAATGCTCACATTAGCATTCAAAGATGCTCTTGCACTGGGTACAGATGTTGGCCTTAGAGACTGTCATGCTCCTTGTGGCCACAAGATGTCAGGCGAATATGGTCAGGGGACGTAGGTGCAGGAAGGTGCCTTGGCTCCTGAGAACGCCATTGATGAGTTCATTAGCTGATTAAATCCTTCCAACAAGCTTGTAGGAAGAGTGTAGGGAAAGTCCACGAAATGTGTCATATCGTTATCCTGTTGATGGAGATACTGAACACCGCTGGCTGGTAATCAGATTAAGATGAACAAATATTGATTGTACATGCTTGGGCGATGAAATCCTGAATAATTAAAGGCCACTGAGTTTCCCAGATCTTTCTCTAACGTGTGTTACCATGAGCAACATGTGCTATATTTACAGAGTACCATGCATAGAGGTGACGATAGGAAAGAAATAGGATTTGTTAGAGAAGTGATCTCCTTTGAAAGGTTCTGTTTGAAGATCTGATAAAGAAATGGGTTTCAATAACTTTCATATAATCATGAGACACTTTATGGACTGGAATACATTACATTAAATAAAGCCACATGTCTAAACATGTGCACATATCTAAAGTATATTTGTTTCTTCAATGATCTGAAGGATGGGTGTTGTTAAATAATGGCCAGCCGGACTGACACCCCACCCTTGCTGTTCTTTTAGTCTCTTGAGTGACTTACTATAGGGATCTGAAGCTGGAATCTGAAGGAAGAGAGCAATCATGACCAGCAAAGTTTGGGTCCAATCAATGCACAGTTTTTGAGTTCCTACAGAGGGCCAGGTGCTGGCAAGGGTGCAGAAGACCTTGAGGGCATGGTCTATGCTTCACCCTTGCTGCTCTCCTTCTCATTTATTTCCTTTCTCTCAGTATTCTGCTTCTTAACCCTTCAAATGCTGTTTGCTCTTAAGCTAGAAGATAAGGAGATGAGCCATTATTCATTTATCTTTGAAATCTTATTGGCCTCCTACCACACACTAAACTTTGGCTTGCAGATTCTAAGATAAATTTTAAAATGGCACTTACTTCAGGGCTCCTGGGTGGCTCAGTCGGTTAAGCACCCAATTCTTTGTTTCTGCCCAGGTCGTGATCTCAGGGTTGTGAGACTGAGCCCTGCCTTGGGGATCCATGCACACCAGGGGGTCTGCTTGAGATTCTCACCCTCTCTCTTTGCCCCTCCCACTCATTCTCTCCCTCTCTGTGTCAAATAAATAAATAAATCTTTAAAAAAATAGCACTCATCTATCTGATGGGAGAGTATGGTCATGGAACAGACAAACCAAAAATCAAATTACAGTGGTCTGGTGTTAGTGATGTAGTCAAGTAGATGAACTGTGGAGTGCATAGGCAAGGAAGGATTACTGCTCACTCCTGAGGACATCTTGGCCCTTCACAAAAATGAGGAACTGGAGCTTACTCAGTAAGCAAGGTGGGGAAGCCTGAAGGATTAGAACACAGGAAGGCAAATGTGTTAGAGCAAAGACTAAGTGCTGTATCAAAAAAGCTCTACAACACAATGACTTGAAAAAAGTCTGTCATTGAAATCTCTCACACAACAGACTGAAGGCCAGAAGTCAGTCAGAGAGGGCAACTTTGCTCTGCTAGGTCACTCAAGGACTGAGATCCTTCCCACTTAGGTCCTCCAGGATTGGTGGAACATCACCTGGCTTGCTAAGAACAATTTCAGTCATAGGGAGGAAGGAGAAAAGGTCCAGCATAAGCTAGTTCATTTTAGACAAGTGAGGCACAAGTTGCATGCTTCTCTTTCTCCGACATTCCACTGGATGTGGCCAAATCTAGCTTCAGAGGAATGGGGGGGTGAGCAGAGGGGCAGCAGGGAAATATAATTTTAATAAGGGAAAAGGGGAAGAATAGGCTATGGGGAACAACCGGTAACCTGTGCAGGATTGTAAAGGGAATGCTGTGTTGCAGAATCTGTATGTGGTGAAGTGTAGCTGGGTTATGGCTGGTGTGGCTGGTAATGTGTCTGGTGGCGTGGGCCCATTTTGATATCTACATGGAAACATTTTAGTGGGACCAACATGCTGACTTTGGGTTTGGGTAGGTCACTCTATTTCTGGGTGGTTCCTTTGTTATGGCCAGACTGGAGGCAGGCTGTTGTTGTAGGTCTAGGTCAGAGATCACTAGGGCTTCAGTCAGGGGTAGGGAGGGCGAAGGGGATGGTAGAGTACATTTAAGAGACATTTAAGCAAGAATTTGAACTGAAACTGGCTGAGAAGTGTCTACCCACCACCTTAATTAAAAAGTGTTAACAAACCAGACGGATGGTATTTCTGCTATTGGCAAAGCCTCCCCCACAGAGAATAGTCCCACCCCTGCCCTCCACCAACTTTTATTCAATCTGTGCACTCTAGAAATCAAAGCAGCAGAGTGGATCTGTTTGTTTTATCCAGTTGGGTTCATGTTCTTTACTCATGTCATTCTTACAACAATCCTGCAGGTTCAAAACCCTGAGTGGGCTGGTACCTTGAGGGTATACCTGCCTCTCAGGGACCGAGGCACACAAGCCCATGGAGATTGACATGGATAAGTCAGAGTACCAATGTAGTCATCAGTAATAGCAGTGCAACTGGCAAGCAGACCAAGGTCAACCTGACCAGCTCTCTGGGGGGCATCCTACATGGGAAGTCAAATTATTAGAAGATGGCTTTAAGGGTGTGAGTAGAACCAGGGAATTCTATATTTGAGTATTAAATAGTGTTAAATTCTGGTAACCTAATGTATTCATCTCCAAGTTGGGATTGGGTCTATCAGGGGTGTTAACTTTTTCTGTTGGACTTATCAGGCATCTCGTCCAAGGAGGCAGAAGGAAATCCTGGAGTTTCCATCACTATATTCATATTAGAGGACATTTATAATTACACCCCACACAGAGAGATTCTGGTAAGAACCATGACCCCTCAGCCCCAATGTGGGGACTAATGGGAGTATATTTTACTTTGGAGATGTGCCAGAAGACATCAAAGACTGAGAAATCAAAGGTTGGTCTTTTACATTAAGGATTAGTAAGCTTTTTCTGTAAAGAACAGGATAATACATATATTAAGTATTGAGGGCCATATGATTTCTGTCTTAACTTCTCAGTTTTATAATGATGGCACACACACACATGCACACACATTCACATACACCCAGCCATAGACAATATGTGAACAAATGTTCCAATAAAACTTTATTTATGAAAACAGGCAACAAGCTGGATTTGGATAGACTGACTCTACTGTCTACCTTAGATTCTCTCTTCAGTCACAAAATCTTTCTTGGAAGAGGACTCAACACTATCGACTTTTTTTCCTACTGAATCTTAATTATGTTTAAGTTTACCCACCCTGAGTTTGCAGCCAGACCAACATGACTGGAATTTGGGATGTTTCTAAATCTGTAAGTCACAGAGAATCGGTTTACTCCCACACACCCATTGTGTGGAATTCCATGAGTTGGGTTCTCAAAAGCCAATCTTACTTCCCTCCAAGTTCCAGAGTAGAAACTCACTCTGTATCTACTGTGAAACCCATTTTACAGATGAGCAATCCAAGTTACAGCGGCGCTAGTAAACGAAAGAGCCGAAGGTAGATGTCAAATTAGCAAGCTCCAGGTCCAAGATCCTTTCCACTCTTACATTTTCCTGGGATTATTCTTACTCTGTAAGTATAAAATTTGGACAGGGAAGAAAGTCAATTTAGCTTAGTGTAATGACAACAGGGAAATGTGGTAATATGGGCATGGCAGAAAATTATTAGGATCTGAGGGCTATAAAAACAAACAAAACCGGAATGTAAACCCAAGTTCACTGCCTAACACCTTCTTTATATCTACAGCAAACATGACCTTTCTGGAACAAAGGAAAGAGGTGATTTAGTCATTGCAGCTAAAGCAGGTTTATGTGACCATGTGTTTGGATTTAATCTCTACACTTCATTAAGCATACGGTAGTGAACAATGTCTGCTTCCTACTGTACTGATGAGGGGGGATGTGACCAGAAATATCCTTCAGATGTCTGAGCGGCTTCTGGGAGCTGCCAGGCTTAGCAGATGGAATTCAGGAAAATGTTGATTCCAAGGCCCCTCGTTGTTACGGCAGTTGTGTTACAAATTGGAGGTCCTCGTTCTG
The DNA here is from genome assembly GCA_003697995.1 of Taxidea taxus jeffersonii. Lineage (NCBI taxonomy): Eukaryota > Metazoa > Chordata > Mammalia > Carnivora > Mustelidae > Taxidea > Taxidea taxus. The sequence continues at coordinate 7,190 of RCUC01111028.1, forward strand.
GCCCATAGCTCTCCTTGGAAATCCTTCCCACCTGAACCCCACTCCCATAGGAATCAACTCCTCTCTTTTCTCTGTAAATCTTGCTCTACTAGGGCCTATGACACTTTTATCCATTTATAAATCTCTTCTGCTGTTTGTATGTGTGTGTGTGTATGTGTGTGTGTGTGTTGAGGCAGTGATTATGCTAAATCTTTCTACTTAGCATAAGGCCTGGCCCTTAGCAGTCATTCTACAGATGTTTGGTAAGGAAAAGAAAGCTTCTGCTTCCTGACGCAACTTTTTTTTTTTTTTTTAACCTTCATACTTTCCAAATGAGAGTGTGGCAGCACTTACCTCCTCTTTCCCTCCTTCAGCTTGGTTCCATCCCATGCCCCTCCCTGGTGGGAATCACGGCTTTGCGTGTCTCAGCCCCTTTAATCTCTTCATACTGCTTAGATCCTACTGCGTGCTGCTCTAGAATTAGCTTGCAGGGTGCCTGGGTGGCTCAGTCAGTTGAGTGTCTGCCTTTGGCTCAGGTCATGATGTCAGGGTCCTAGGATGGAGCCCCACGTCCTGCTCCCTGCTCAACAGGGAGTCTGCTTCTCCCTCTCCCCCAACTTGTGCTCTTTCTCTCTCTCTCTCATTCTCTGTCTGAAATTAAAAAAAAAAAAATCTTTAGAATTAGACAGCTTGCATTTGGATTCTGAATTCTCTGCAATTCAGCTGTATGGCTTTCCATGTCTTGGTTTCCTGGTCTATGACATCATCAAGAAGATGGTAGTATTTAATTCATAGGTTTCATGAACTTTGAATGAGATAATACATGTAAGGTGCTTACACAGTGTCCAGCACATAGTCAGGGCTCCTTAGGTTTTTAACTCTTAATATTCAGCTTGAGAGCGGACAGATATTAACAGATGAGAGTCTGTCCTTCAGATGTTTTATGCTGAATAAAGTGAGTATCTACCTAGCATCCCTCAGATGGAAGCTCCAACCAGGTGGAGGCAGGACCTTTGGGGGGCAGAGAGACCTAAAGGGGAAAGGAGAGAGGAGTGGCCGGCCACCCTCTGAACCTCAGGAGAGTGGTGAAGATACTGTTTGAGCCAGGATCTACTCTACACGTGTTTGTGATGGACCAAGAGCAAGACTGGATTCTTTCATGGCTCATGTGGCCTCCCAGACATTGTGCAACTTAACGGCAAGATTACAAATGTCCCACTTAGATGGTTAAGCAGTTGATCAATAATTATTTATTGTATGCCTAGCAAAGCACTGTCCTGGAACCGTATGCCTTGTACCCTAAAAATAACCACAGGTAACACCTGTTATAATGCAACAAGGTGGACTAGGAGTGCTATCCTGGCAGTTTGGGAAGGGATGGGCTCCTGCCAGAAATGACTCTGGAGTGTAGTTCATGGGCAGGAGGCAGGCCGTGGAGAGGAATGATGACAAGGTTAAGACATTTCACCGCACAGAAGTCTTCTGACACACACCATTCAAATGGAAATGAAAACTGTGACCAATGAAGGAAAATTAAAAGCTCTCCTTGCTCCTTCCCTTGCAAGACGCATTCTGTTGTGTATGGCCCAGTCAAGCAGATGAGAGAGGGCAACGCTTTCCACTTCCAAATATAAATCAGGGTCACACTGGGGACAAAGCACAGCGAATTCTTTCAGAGACTTGCATGCTGAGCAGGCTCCTGGAGGGGATGGTTTAGCCAATGCACCCTGATAGTGGCTCCCCAGATCTACATCCCCACTCCATCAGCTCAGGCTCCTGTCAAGCCTCTGCCACTTTCTTAGCCTATCTCTTGCAAGGGGGAAAAAAAAAAAATCATTCCTCCCATCTTCTGTGGGTATTGCTAGGAAGAGGTACACTTTCCTCTTGGCTGTATAGTTCTCTGTTATGATATGTTATAAATAAATCACGTTTCTCTAAGAGAAAAGAAGACAGAAGCAAGAAGGGGGAGGACAAGGTTTATCAAACGGAATATTGAGCTTTTCAGTCCCAGGTAAAGATTCTCTGTGTGTAATCATACTCCTGGGGTGGGATGGGAGTTGGAATAGTTGACCAGACACAGCACCTGGATCATGTGCTTATGATGACCCCTGCCCTGAAGCTTCATCAGTGATGGTCATTTTGGTCCATTTAAATCTTTAGGAGCTTAGGAGCTAGAGGTGAAGAAAAAGAAATGAAACTGTCTCTAGACCATTCTGCTTTCAGCCAAAGTCACATCTAAACCTTTGGCCATTTTCCTTCATCATGTGGCTTTGCTTCCTTCATTTGATCTACCCTTTATAAAGTCGGAAGAGGTGCATGGCATCCAGGCATACTCCTTGCCTGCGGCCAGGTGAGGGCACAGTGGCTGCATCAAGAGGGGATGGAATGGAGCCAGACCCATTTGTTGCTTCTGGCAATGGGAGAGTATCCTATGTAAGAGAGTTCTTATCTTTTGAGTTTCTTGCTCTTATTTCCCTCTTTTGTCCCAATGAGAGGATTCACAATTTAAGTCTCGTTAAAAAAAAAAAAATCATAAGGACTTATTGTGAATGTGAGCAACAAAGCACATAAGGCACTTTGATCAGAAATAAGAAAGAAGTTTTTTTTTTTTCCCAAAGATTTTATTTATTTATTTGACAGATGAGAGATCGCAAGTAGGCAGAGAGGCAGGCAGAGAGGGGAGGGGGAAGCAGGCTCCCCGCCGAGCAGAGAGCCCGATGCGGCACTCGATCCCAGGACCCCGAGATCATGACCTGAGCCGAAGGCAGCAGCTTAACCCACTGAGCCACCCAGGCGCCCCAAGAAAGAAGTTTTTAAAAAATAAATAAATAAAGCTTAGGGATGGGATGAAATGAAAACATGCATATTCACTGTGGTTGTTTCTGGCCAGGGATGATCTTGGGAGACTTTTTAATCTTTTAGTTCATCAGTCTTTTTTCTTTTTTCTCCACTGATATATTTTTTAAACTGTGAAATTGTGTAATTAAATACAGGGATTTTTTTAAAGGAATGGGATAAAAACTGTTGAAGTATGACTAACTTATTAATGTCCAAGTGACCCTAGCAATCTTAATTGCTTGGAAGAAAATCTTTGCAAGACATGGGTGAGAGTGAGGAATGCTGTTGTATGTTGTAATGCTAAGTGTGTTGGCTTAAGGTAATCTGTGCAATCTTGAGACATGTTGATTTATGAACTAATTAATGGCACACAACAAAAACACTTAAGAGAAACTTGCTCTACCCTCAGCCTGAAAAAAAACCTTCAAACAACAGGAAAATGGGTTTTGCATGTTAGAAAATTAAATTCAATATATATTTATGAGGCCATTCAAAATGTGGAGTCCTTTCCTACTAAGTCCCGAGTAAGCAGAAATGTACATGTACCAGAACCTAATTGTGCCAGAGTCTAAGGCTTGGGGAATAAATTAAGTCTTAAGCTACAAAAGACATTGGACATTAATTTTAAGGCTTATTATAGCTCAGATGATATGGGCATTAATAAACCCAGTAGGAAGAAAGAATAAGGAAAAACGACAAATAAAACATACCTATTGGTTTTCCTTAGCAAAATGTTGTTGATAATTCATTTAAAGTCACCCAGATGTTTCTGCACTCTAGGGTCATTGTTCCAGCAGCTTGTTAATAGGGACTGAATAGGGTGTTGAATATTTCATGGATTTTTGAGGTCCGCTTCTTGTTTCCGAGGTGGGGAGGGTATGGAAAGGATTCTATAACTGTGTAAAATATTCAGCTTTCATCTCACAAACCTTTATTAAGCACCTTGTTTGATAAAGTACTATTATAGGCTATGGGTAAAATTTGATGGGCATTCAGAGGAGGGAGACATTATTTCAGACTGGAAAAAGAATTGTCTTTAGAACTGGCCTTTGAAATATCTGTGGGACCTAAGAATACAAAAATGTGGCTAGGAAAGCTTCCAGGAAAAAGAAGCAATATGAACAAAGACATAGGAATGGAAAAATGTGTGGCATGTAATAGAAAAAGTAAGTACTTATCACACTTAATTGTGTGATAAAATAAGGTTCATGAAGGCACACAAGGGTGCTAATGCTGGAAAGGTGGTAGGGGCCAGATTATGGTTAAGCCAAAAACTTGGACTTTATGTGGTAGACAGTGCTGTTACTGAACCAATTTTTTTTTTTTTTTGGATTTTATTTATTTCATAGGGGGAGACAGTGAGAGAGGGAACATAGGCAGGAGGAGTGGGAAAGTCAAAAGCAGGCTTCCCACTGAGCAGGGTGCCCGATGTGGGGCTTGATCCCAGGACCCTGGGATCATGACCTGAGCTGAAGGCAGATGCTTAACAACTGAGCCACCCAGGTGCCCCTACTGAACCAATTTTTACTGAGCACCTCTTAGGTGAGTGGCCCAATGAATAAGATATGCTACTTATTCTCAGAGATTTCAGTTTTCTGGAATAAGATCACAGTGAAAAAAGGCAATTTCAGTATAAAATGAAAAATCTGTGTTAATACAACAAATGCAGGGTCTATGTGGGCACATTACCTAATATATTCTTGAGGGTTAGGAAAGGTTTATTGGATAGATGACCTTAACTCTGAATCCTGGAATTTAAATAAGAATATATGGACCTTAACTCTGAATCCTGGAATTTAAACAAGAATATATAAGAATCATGCTGTGTTTGGGAAAACTGGAATTATCTCAAGAAGGCTGGACTTAGATTGTGAAAGGGGGATGAGAGTAGCCAAAGATTAACTTAGCTAGAGAAGCAAGGAACAGAGTATTCTAACACATGGAATTAGACATGCATTAAACACAGGCAAACCTTTCTATTCTTCACTCAGGTCTTGTTGCCTTCCTTTTCTGGGCACATGGGAGGATTGTACTTCTATACCCCTTGAAATGAGGCATGGCCACCTGATTTCCTGTGTCTAATGGAATGTGTGTGGGAAGAAAGATTTAATGACTGGTATTCAACTCTATATCTGGCTGTGTTGTCATGAGATTATAAAAACACGTGTTGACTTGGAAGTGGAACCCTGAGCCATCGCATGGAGGACTGCTTCCTTGAAAGGTCATATCAGGTTCCTTTGAACCCATCAGAATTTGTTTGAATGAAAACAAATACACTCTTCCACTGCCTTGCTAACACCATCAGGGGTGCATGGATCCTGTGCTCATTCATGGCCCTGCTAAAAGCTGGTGGGCATGTGCAGACCACACAGGGCACTCTTCTTGATTGCCTGGTTTTAGTGGTTGGGGGAGATGGGGGCTTGCATTCCTGAGTCCACAGTACTGTAACAGTCAGAAAGAGGGTTCTTGGCAGGACAAGGGCACTGCACAGCAGCAGATTGAAATGCTTTTCCCCTGGTGTTCTTGTGGGGAAAAAAAAAAAAAAAAAGCCTATTTACTTGTCCTGGAGCTTCCACCTGAAGGACAGGCTTCAGGTTAGTCATACATCTAGAGGCTATGGAGTAGCTCTCAGGGAATGGGGAATTAGGAATCTAAACATAGCACTAAAGAAAGTCATCAGACCACAAGGGAAGCGAACAAGAGAAGAAAAAAGGAACAGAGAGGAACTACAAAACAATCAGAAATCAATTAACAAAATGACAATGAGCATATACCAATCAATAATTAATTTAAATGTAAATAGACTATATCATCCAATCAAAAGACATAGAATGGATGAATGGATAAAAAAACAAGACCCATCCATATGCTGCCTGCAAGACACTCACTTCAGATGTAAGGACACCAACAGATTGAAAGTGAAGGAATGAAAAAACATGTTCCATGCAAGTAGAAACCAAAAGAAAGCTTGAAAAGTCAGGCACAATAGACTTTAAAACAGAAATGGCAATAAAAGGTAAAGAAAAGCATTAGAAAATGATAAAGGTCAATCCAACAAGACAATATAACATTTGTAAATATTTGTACCCCCAACATAGGAGCACCTAAGTATATAAAATGATTATTAACTGACATAAAAGGAGAAATTGACAGAAATATAATAATAGTAGGGACTTTAATACCCCACTTACATCAAGAGATAGAGTATCCAGACAGAAAATAAATAAGGAAACATTGGCCTTGAATGACACACTAGACCATATGGTCTTAATAAAGATATATAGAACATTCTATCCAAAAACAGAAGAGTACACATTCTTCTCAAGTGCACATGGAACATTCTCTGAGACAGATCACATGTTAGGCCACAGAGTACATCTTAATAAATTTAAGAAGATTGAAATCACATTCAGCATCTTTTCTGACCAAAATATTTTGAAAGTAGAAATCAATTACAAAACTAGAAAAATCACAAATGTGTGGAGATTAAACAACATTCTTCTGAACAACCAATGGGTCAATGAAGAAATCGAAGTTGGAATCCAAAAAATGCCTTGAGACAAATTAAAATGGAACTACAACATACCAAGTTCTATAGGCTATGGCAAAAGCAGTTTTTAGAGGGAAGTTCATAGTGATATAGGCCTCCATCAAGAAAAAAGAAAAAAACTCAAATAAATAATCCAACTTTATACTTAAAGGAACTAGCAAAAGAAGAACAATGTCCAAAATTAGTAGAAGGAAAGACAGAACAAAGATCAGAGAGCAAATAAATGAAATAGAAACTAAAAAGACAATAGAAAAGATAACTGAAATTAAGAGCTGGTTCTTCAAAAAATAAACAAAATTAACAGGCCTTTATCTAGACTCCCCAAGGAAAAAGAGGGCTCAAATAAATTAAATCAGCAATGAAAGAAGTTACAACTGATGCAACAGAAATACAAAGAATCATAAGAGACAATTACGAACAGTTTTATGCCAAAAAGTTGGCCTACATAGAAGAAATGAATAAATTCCTAGAAACATACTATTTTCCAAGACTGAATTAGGAAGAGATAGTAAATCTGAATAGGTCAATTACTAATAAGGAGATTGAAATAGTAATCGAAAATCTCCCAACAAACAAAAGCCCTGGACCAGACAACTTCACTGGTGAATTCTACCCAACATTCAAAGAAGATTTAATACCCATCCTTCTCAAACCCTTCCAAAAACTTGAAGAGGAGGGGAAATACTTTCTAACTTATTTTATGAGGCTAGCATCACCCTGCTACCAAAACAAGATGAGGACACACACACACACACACACACACACACACACACACACATTACAGCCTAATAGCCCTCATTAATACAGATACAGAAATCCTCAACAAAATATTAGCAAGTACAACATTACATTACAAGAATCATACATCATGATGAAGTGGTATTTATTCCAGGTATGCAAGGAAAACTGGACAGCCACATACAAAAGAACAAAACTAGATCACTATCTTAGAAAAAAATTAACTCAAAATGGATTAATGAATGTAATACCTGAATCCATAAAACTTCTAGAAGAAAACATAAGTGGTAACTGCCTTGACATTGATCTTGGCAAGGATTTTGTGAATTTGACAGCAAAAGCAAAGACAACAAAAGGAGAAGTAAACAAATGGGAATACATCAAAATAAAAAGTTTCTGCACAGCAAAGGAAACCATCAACAAAATTAAAAAGCAATCTACTGAATGGGAAAATATATTTGAAAATTATACATATGATAAAGATGTTAATATCAAAAATATATAAAGACTTCATGCAACTGAATAGCAAAGGAGACAATCTGATTAAAATTGCAGAGGATCTGAATTGACATTTTCACAAAGAAGACATAGATAGCCAATAGGTACATGAAAAGATGTTCAATATCACTAATCATCAAGGAGACATAAATCAAAACCACAGTGAGGTGTCACCTCACCCCTGTTAGAATGGTTTATTATAAAAAGGACAAGAAACAACAAATGTTGGTGCAGATGTGGGAAAAGGGAGTCCCATGCACTGTTTTTGGGAATGTTTTGAAAATAAAAATTGGTGCAGTCACTATGGAAAACAGTATGGAGTTTTCTCAAAAAATTAAAAACAGAACTGCCATATGATTGATCCAGAAATTCTTCTACTAGGTACTCAGAAGATAAAAATATTAATTCAAAACATAAATGTAGCCCTATGTACATTGTAGCATTATTTATAATAGCGAAGATACAGAAACAATCTACATGTCCATTGATGGATGAATGAAGATATAGATAGACATATATCTCCATCATATATATCCATGTAGATAAATACTACTCAGCCATGAAAAAGAATAAAATTTTGCCATTTGTGACAATATGGATGGACCTTTAGAATTATGCTAAGTGAAATAAGTCAAACAGAGTAAGACAAATAGTGTATAATTTCACTTATATGTGGAATCTAAAAAATGAAAGAAACAAATGAAGCAAAACAAATTTCATAGATAGAAGGAACAGAATGATGGAGAGGGGTTGCAGATGGGTGAAACGGTAAAGGGGATCAAGAGGTACAACTTCCAATTACAAAATGAAATGTGAAGGTGTAATGCATGGCATGATGACTATAGTTAATAATATTTTAAAGCATACTCAAAAGTTTCTGAAAGAGTAAATCCTAAAAGTTTTTATCACAAGGAAATAATATTTTGTGTAACTTTGTATGGTGACTATTGGTCACTAGACTTCATGGTGATCATTTCACAGTGTATATGTATATAAAATCATTCTGTTGTACACCCATGAAATTAATTTGATGTTATATGTCAATTCTACCTTAATAAAAATAAAAGAGGGAAAGAAAAAGAAATGCAGCATTCAGGTATGAAAACATTAGGGATTGTTTGCTACTTCAGCAAATCCTAGCCTACCTGACTGATACACAAACAATAGTTAAGAGTACATAACAAATTTTGTTATGAGGGCATGAGGACAAGTTGGATTTTTTTTTTAAAGTAGGTCAGTGGCATATGTTCTCATGGCTTAAAGTTTTGAAAGAGAGCTCTCCTGTCAATTTATAGGAAAGCAGAAAGGTATGTTCAGTAATCAAGGT
>RCUC01111029.1:0-16628 GCA_003697995.1 Taxidea taxus jeffersonii
CCAAACACTATACACTGAAATCATTTAATTAAGGTAATTTTCCAAATTATATTGCTTAAAGTATTCAGCTTTCTTTCTGAGAATTTAATAAACTTTATTTCAATACATATGGTTTATTAGAGCCAAGGGTTTAAGATGGAGGAGGACAATTCAATTGTTAAGACTTAAAGGACAGTAAAAGCCCCCACTCTAAGCTCTTCATTCTAACAATGATATGACTAAATTTCCAGAGATGTTATATGGTATGCCTGAGATCCAGAGCTGGCATGTCATCTGAAACTGAGTCTCCTCTAACCAACCCTCTCAGACTGGCCCTCCTATAGTCTTCAGCTCACATCACATAAGGGCATCACTCTGGATCCTGACAAGGGGCTTATCTCAAAACCTGAGAGAGCACTGGCAGCACCAGAAGTGCCAATTCACTCCCAATACTGAAGTTAATACAGTTGGAATATAAACATTTTTATCATGATTATACTTCAGAAATGTTTCTTATAAAACACAAGTTCACCTTTCCTGAAATGAAACCAAAACGCTCCCCAGTGAAAGGGGGACTGCGCAAGAGAAGAGAGCAAAACCCTATATTAGTCTTCCTACTGGCCCAAATAATGTCAGTCTCTGGTCATAGAATGAAAGCATTGCAGAACTAAAAAATTAGCAATCAGATTGTGTCTCTTATTTATAAATACTTTATACATAAAGAATCTAAGGCCCTGGAGGTTAAATGGTTGGTGAGAACACAAACCTGGCAAGTGCCAGAGTAATAGATCACTTAAGATCTGTGGAAGGCAGAATTCTATGATGACCTTCTCCGCTTGTTTTGCTTAAATGATTAAATTACCTTATAGGGCAAAAGAAGTTTTGCAGTGCAATGAATGTTACTAACTGTTGACCTTAAAATGGAGAGTATCTCTGGGCACTTGGGTAGCCAAGTTGTTTGCACATTTGACTCTTGATTTAGGCTCAGGTCATAATCTCAGGGTCATGAGATGGGGCCCTGGGTGGGCTCCGTGCTCAATGGGGAGTCTTCTCTCCCTCTCCCTGTGCCCCTCCCCCCACTCACTCTCTCCTTCCCTCTCTCTCTCTCTCTCTCTAAAATAAATAAATAAATCTTTTTCTAAAATTAAAAAAATAAAATAGAGGTTATGCAGGTGGGCTTAACTTAATCACATAAACTCTTTCAAGGAGGATATCAGAGATGTTTAAAGCATGAGAGAGATTAGACATGAGGAACAAATGGATGTCCATTGCTGAGATGGAGGGGCTGGGTGGTGTGAAAAGCAGAGACTGAGAGCAGCCCCCAGCTGACAGCTAGCAAAGAAATGAAGACCTGTAACTGTAACTGAATTCTGCCAACAATGTGAATGAATTTGGAAGAAGATTCTCCCCCAGTGCATCCAGTTAAGAATAGAGCCTCAGCAGGCACCTTGCTTTCAGCCTTGTGAGAGCCTAAACAGGAAATCAGATTGAAGCCACATGGAATTTACTTATAACTATGAGATAATAAATGAATGTTCTTTTGATCTGTTAAATTTGAGTAATTTGGTCTATAGCAACAGAAAGGTACTACTAGGTCTAACCTGAAAGCAGAAAGCATTTGAGATTTTAAGAAAAAGGAACTTTCAGAAAATCATTTTGTTATACAAAGGATAAACGAGGAAAGAAGCTAACTGGAAGACAGGAGATAGCTCTTGAGTGTCAACTGCAGAAATCACCCCCAAATCAGGGGGGGGATGGGAAGTGTGTTACCAGAGTTCCAGGAGTGAAGTCACACACTTTGAAGTTGGAGCCACAACAGCCTGTCCAGTGAGCACTGAGCCATTGCATGAGCTGTAGTAGCTCCTAGACACCCAGCTTGAAGCACAGAAATGTGTGCATCTTCTTTCTTGTCACCTTCCAGTCTTCTACTAAGGTCTCCCATTGGCCAGACTCTGCTTAATACTGGCGGATACAGGAGCCTGAGAAAGATAGCCTGCAGAGTAAGCCTTCTGCCACACACAGCAGAACAAGGAAATGACAAGAAATGACTCTTAAGGCAAATAGGCTTAAGACAGGCACAGATGGCATCAAAACCTTCAAGAAGACTAGGCAGTTGGAGTTCAGGCAATGTGCCAGATTATTTATTTACGTTATCTCTCTCAGTTCATAGATGGCATTAATTTTTTTTTCTTTTTCTTCCTCTCCCTCCTCCTCCTCCTCCTCTTCTTCTGCATCTTTTTTGTATTCCTGTTTTACTGACTAGGAAATTGAGGTCCAGAGAGGTTAATAAATGTTCCCCAAATTGTATTGCCTTAAATAATAGGCCTGGTTTTAAACACAGGTTTACTTAACTATCACTAGCCAACTTACAGGAGTAACTATGAGCACTACAGATGCTTACCATTTGAAACAGTAGGAAAATATGAGCAAGGCAGAAAAATGGCATGCAGTTTTATAGTTTACTTTCTTAAAGGGCTTTCATTTGACTGAAAAAGAAAACACATTTTAGATTGTTACTTTCAATAGTTCAACACTTCAATACATATACATTTTGTGTTCACCTACTGGGGTTAAGTTTATGATTCCCTCAGTCATAATATGTTTCCTCTTATAATGACAGAATTAAATCTGCATGAATCCTCACGAGATTAATTTGTACACACATTCCCAAAGTTACTTCTGAGATTTACATTCTGAAGATTTATGTTGCAGTAATCTAGTGTGAAGGAACTACATGCTTCTTTTTAGCATTAATTATAAAATATATTAACAATAAAATATGCCACAATAGAAATACAAGGATAGAAGAAATATTTATGGCATAGCAGGCATGCCACATATCTCTGAAATTCAATTGTATCATTGGTAGAATGAAGATCTTATAATAGGAGACTCTTAGTGTCCTTTAAATTTTAATAATTGAATTCTCCTCTTCCATCTTAAACAGTTGACTACAGTAAAACATAGCAACCATATGTATCTTGAAATAAGGTTTTTAAATTCTCAGAAAGGTCATCAGGTATAAACAACTTTGACTGTAGTGGGGGAACATATTCATACTTCTACTTATCTTTTTTTTCTAAAATGAGAAAGAAATTAGTCTTTTATATTCTTGAATATATGGATTGATGCTGGCTCCTTCATCAGATCCTTGCAGGTCAGATCCTTGCATAGCTACTACAATCCTTAAAACATCCAGGGCATCCTGACATTTTGAAAGCAACATTCTACTTTTTGATCTTTTAATAGAAGTTTGTCAAGTACTGAAACCTTTCTGTCCCCATTAAATGTGTTTATAGAAACATTATATTATGTAAACTGTATGCTAATCCTAAAAAATTAGACAAGTAGCTTAAAATGTTCCTTCAGTAAAATTGTTGTTTATATATAGCTCTGATAATGCAAGTATAAAGAGAAAAGCAGTAAGAAAATGATAGACCTGAGGGACGCCTGGGTGGCTCAGTTGGTTAAGCGGCTGCCTTCGGCTCAGGTCATGATCCCAGCGTCCTGGGATCGAGTCCCACATCGGGCTCCTTGCTCGGCAGGGAGCCGGCTTCTCCCTCTGCCTCTGCCTGCCTCTGTCTGCCTGTGCTCACTCCCGCTCTCTCTCTCTAACAAATAAATAAATAAAATCTTTAAAAAAAAATAACTTAAAAAAAAAAAAAGAAAATGATAGACCTGATACTTCTAATATTAGCCCTTTATTTTAAGGAAATAAAATTCATGATGATTTAATTAAATATACCAGTTCAATCACATCATTCTCACAGAACTGTATTCTTACTAATCATAGTTTTATTGAGAGGAAAAATGATTATCATTACAAATAAACACAAATCATTTGAAATATCATATTTTATATATTTTGTCTTTATCACCTGTTTTTTTGTATTTCTATTTTCTATATGTTTTACAATATGACAATACATGAGTACCATTGGAACTGGATACAAAAGAAACTAAACTGGGGTATAAATATTAGGGTGCATACTCAAAATATGTTGGGAATGCCTGGTCTATAAAGCTGGGAGAACCTTGTTTAGAGAATCTTAAGAATACAGAAATACCAAAGAATAATCTGTAGTTTTTACTTTTATTAGCTAATGGTTAATTCATTAGTGTGATTTTGAAGTGTTATCTAATAGCATATCTTTTTATTTTCAGATGAGACTTTCATGTAGAGAACCTGTGAGTTAGAAATGACTTTCTTTCTTCATACATATGAAATGTTTTACAGTATATAATATATACAATGCACTAATTTATTCATTTATTTTCACACATTCATCAAGTACTTACTGAATAATGTCTAAGTCCCAAGCACTATTCTAAGCGAGACAAGATAACAGTAATCAAAATAAAGTGTCTGGTCTTATGTAACTTTCTAATACTTTCTAATATTGGACACTTTCTTAGTCCATTCAAGCTGCTGTAACAAACTAATAGACTGAGTAGCTTAAACAACAAACATTTTGTTTCTCACAGTTCGGGATGCTTGAGAAGTCCAAGGTCAAAGTACCAGAAGATTTACTGTCTGGTGGGAGCTCACTTCCGGGTCCATAGGTGACCATCTTCTCATTGTGTCATCACAAGGCCGGGGGGAAATAAGGAGAGAGCTCTCTGGAGGTCCCTTTTATAAAGACACTAATCCCATTTATGAAGGTTGTGCCCTTATGATCTAAATACCTCGCAAAGGCCTCATCTTTTTTTTTTCCCTCCAAAGACTTCATCTTCTAATACTATTGCACTGGGGTTTGGGATTTCAGCATAAAAATTTTGGAGGGGTACAAATATCCAGTCTATAATAGACACCAGCATTCTCTAACTTCATTTTGCCTTATAGTTACAACTTTCACACCATCTTTAAATTTATTTATTTACTTACTTAGTTTAGCACTGAAATTTTTTTTCATTCAAAACCTTATAGGCAATCATAAAAGAAAAAAAGAAGGGTCTTTAAGTCTCATTTAGTTTGATATTCATTTGCCAGAGAAAGTGGCTGCTGAGGTAGAATTGCAAGGAATTCAACTTGAATACCACTACTCTAAATGATAGTCTTCTTTTATAATTCAAGTGATTATGTTGTTGCCTATAGAATATTTGCTTTTTTATAGATTCAAATCTCTTACACCAGATTTGTTTTTGTTTTGTTTTTTTCTTTAATAAGGTGCAAAGGGTGTGAGGCTAGGGAGGACTACTTGTTAGAAATTTCCTTTGAGGGACGCCTGGGTGGCTCAGTTGGTTAAGCAGCTGCCTTCGGCTCAGGTCATGATCCCAGCGTCCTGGGATCGAGTCGCATATCGGGCTCCTTGCTCAGCAGGGAGCCTGCTTCTCCCTCTGCCTCTGCCTGTGCTCGCTCACTCTCTCTCCCTCTCTCTCTGACAAATAAATAAAAATAAAAATAAAATCTTCAAAAAAAAAAAAAGAAATTTCCTTTGAGTGATTTCTGAATAACTTAACTTCTAACCTGAGCATAAAAATAACCAGAGAAAAATGACCAATCTTTTCCTGTGTGAACTTTATATTGCTGTCCACAGCAGCTTTCCTTCTAAATTAAGTGTTCTCTTTTAACTCTGACCTTAAAAGCTCAATCTAAATGTCACAAAAAAAAAATAGTGGCTTCAAGTGCTGGAATCTGTGTGCTCTGTTGGATCTTCACTGTCTTTTAGGTCTAAGACTAAGAGTATTTTATAGCTTTATGCTCAGCTGGCCACAATTCTGACTAACGCAAAATTGGATTATTGCGCTACATAATGAAGATAACAAGGAAGGGATATCTGTGAATTGCTCTTACAGATTTGTTGACAGCCAGCATTTGAGAAAAACTTCTAGCCTTAGAATCACAGAATTTTCAAGGCAAAAAGCTTTAAAATCATTGATTCCCTAGAGGTAGTAAGTGATGTACTGACATAGCCAGTAAGTGTACAAATTGTGATTGCCTTAGGTCTTATTTTACTACTCTTTCTTCCATGCAAATGATCCTTAACTTTTGTTATTGTTGTTGTTTTTGTTTTTGGACTCCCTTGTGAATATATGGAAAATCACAAAGCCGACCCCTGGACAAAATACATATGTACAAACATACCAGAGTTTGCACAAATCACCTAGCTGAGAATCTCCATTAACTTGTCCATGGATCTAGTTTGAAGATGAGAGGAAACTTCCTTTCTTTAAAGTGCCAGTGAAAGAGCAGAATATTGTAAGTTCAGTCAATTTTTAGTGAGGTATATGGTGCTAAGATATCAAGGACACCTAATTTTTCTTCATTAGAGAAAACTAATATGTATTCTTGTTGACGAAAAGCTCATGTGGCTACAGGAATTAGGGAAGCAGTGTTGCAAACAAGGTAAGGAGTTCAGGAATATGATAATAGAGTTAAGTTAATTGTATTGTAACCAAATTTAACATTTACCTAGATATGTTATCTTAAAATTCTAACAACCAAAATACTCTAAGGAAAAAGGAAAGAAGAAAGAAAGATGAAAAATACGGCCTAACTTCAACAGATGAGTTTTAAAAAGTAATTACAAAGCAGTTGAACCCTAGATTATAACATTGCAAACTAAATTTGATGGTCTTTTAATAAATTGATTGTGACTATGAAGGAAATCATCACATCAAAAGTACAGCAAGTCTTGTAAAAGATGTCCAGGCAACAGTAAGTGATGATCACAGTATATTAGGAAGAAAAAAGGCATAATCATGGAAAATATAAAGAAAAATTAAAGTTGAACAAGTATTTAAAACCATAATTCAAGAAAACTTCCCTGAATTAAAAGACAACTTTATCTATAAATTGAAAAGACACACCATGTATCCAGGAATATTTACCCAAAATTCTTAACACTGAAATATAGTCTAGTAAAGTCATTGGACTTCAGTTAAGGAAAGAATTTTTTGAACAATTGGGTGAAAATAAGTCACTAGTAAAGGAAAATAAATCAGGTTGGGATTCTACTTCTCCCTAGCAACATTCAGCAGACAATAAAAGAGGTAACATCTACAGGATATTTAAGAGAAGAGAGAAGAATCAATGATTTTATATCCAGACAAGTTATTTGCTACATATAAGCACTGCACTCAGTTTTAAATAGCAGAGAATTTAGGAATTATTTCTTATAAGAGACTTTTCCAAGAAAACTGGAGGACAAGTTCTTTCTTTCAACACTTTAAGTATTTCACTCCACTCTCTCCCTGCTTGTATGGTTTCTGAAGATATATTTGATGTAATTCTTAACCTTGCTCCTATTTTTTTCCTTCTGGTTTTCTTAAAGATTTTGTTGTTGTTTTCTGTTTCCTGCAGTGTGAATATATTTCTAGGTAAAGATTTTTGTTATTTATATTGCTTAGTTTTTGCTAAGTTTCCTGAATCTATGGCTTGGTGTCTATCATTAACTTTAGATATTTTTCACTCATTATTGCTTTCAACATTTACTCTATTCCTTTAAATACATTGTATCATATTTGCATCCCAGGCATAAATCCAAAATGATCAATTTTTGCTTCTGAATTTGGTTTCTTAGTATCTTATCAAAAATGTTTCCATCTTTATTTAGCAGGGATATTGGCCTATAGTTTTCTTTTGTAGTAGTGTTCTTTTCTGTTTTGGGTACCAGGATAATGCTAGCCTTATAAAATGAGTTTGACAGTATTCCTTCTTCTTTGATTTCTTGGGAAGAGTTTGAGAAGGATTGGTATTAATTCTTCCTTAAATGCTTGGTAAAAATCACCTG
Source organism: Taxidea taxus jeffersonii (assembly GCA_003697995.1). Classification (NCBI taxonomy): domain Eukaryota; kingdom Metazoa; phylum Chordata; class Mammalia; order Carnivora; family Mustelidae; genus Taxidea; species Taxidea taxus. The sequence goes on from RCUC01111029.1 coordinate 7,713, forward strand.
TAAAGCTATCAGGTGCTGGGGCTCCTGGGTGGCTCAGTGGGTTAAAGCCTCTGCCTTCAGCGCAGGTCCTGATCTCAGGGTCCTGGGATTGAGCCCCACATCAGGCTCTCTGCTCAACAGGGAACCTGCTTCCCCCCATCTCTCTGCCTGCTGCTCTGCCTACTAGTGATCTCTCTCTCTGTGTCAAATAAATAAATAAATAAATATATTTAAAAGCTATCAGGTGCTGTGAATTTCTTGGTTGGGAGATTTCTATTTTTATTTTTATTTATTTATTTTTCTTTTCAGTGTTCCAGAATTCATTGTTCATGCACCACACCCAGTGCTCCATGTAATACGTGCCCTCCATAATACTCACCACCAGGCTCCCCCCAAACTCCCACCCCCAACCCCTCCAAAACCCTCAGATTGTTTCTCAGAGTCCACAGTCTCTCATGGTTCATCTAGTTTTCCCCTCTACTTTCCCCCAACTCACTTCTCTCCATCTCCCCATGTCCTCTGTGTTATTCCTTATGCTCCACAAATAAGTGAAACCATATGATAATTGACTCTCTCTATTTGACTTATTTCACTCAGCATAATCTCTTCCAGCCCCATCCATGTTGGATACAAAAGTTGGGTATTCATCCTTTCTGATGGAGGCATAATACTCCATAATATATATGGACCATATCTTCTCTTTTTTTTTAAGATTTTTATTTATTTATTTGACAGACAGAGATCACAAGTAGGCAGAGAGGCAGGCAGAGAGAGAGGGGAGAAACAGGCTCCCCGCTGAGCAGAGAGCCCGAAGCAGGGTTTGATCCCAGGACCCTGGGATCATGACCTGAGCCGAAGGCAGAGGCTTTAACCCACTGAGCCACCCAGGCGCCCCATAGACCATATCTTCTTTAGCCATTTGTCTGTTGAGGGCATCTTGGTTCTTTCCATAGTTTGATCACTCTGGCCATTGCTGCTATGTATATTGGGGTACAGATGGCCCTTCTTTTCACTACATCTGTATCTTTGGGGTAAACACCCAGTAGTGCAACCACAGGGTCATAGGGTGGCTCTATTTTTAATTTCTTAAGGAATCCCCACGCTGTTTTCCAAAGTGGCTGCACCAATTTGCATTCCCACCAACAGTGTAAGAGGGCTCCCCTTTCTCCACATCCTCTCCAACAAATGCTGTAAATATTTATGCCCCCAAAACAGGAGCAGCCAACTACATAAGACAACTGTTAATAAAGATAAAGAGTCATATTGATATGAATACATTAATAGTAGGGGATCTTAACACACAACTCTCAGTAATAGACAGATCATCCAAGCAGAATATCAATAAAGAAACAAGAGCATTGAATGACACATTGGACCAGATGGACTTCATTGATATATACAGAACATTCCACCCTAAAACAACAGAATACTCACTCTCGAATGCACATGGAACTTTCTCCAGAATAGACCACATACTGGGTCACAAATCAGGACTCAACCAATACCAACAGATTGAGATTATTCTCTGCATATTCTCAGACCACAATGCTTTGAAACTGGAACTCAACCACAAGAAAAATTTGGAAGGGATTCAAACACCTGGAAGCAAAAGACCACCTTGCTTAAGAATGCTTGGATCAACCAGGAAATCAAAGAAGAACTTAAACAATTCATGGAAACCAATGAGAAAGAAGATACTTCGGTCCAAAACCTATGGGATACAGCAAAGGCGGTCCTATGGGGGGAAATACATAGCCATCCAAGCCTCCCTCAAAAAAATCAAAAAATCCAGAATACACCAGCTCTCTTTACACCTTAAAGAACTGAATAATCAACAACAAATTAAGCCAACCCCACACACAAGAAGGGAAATAATCAAGATTAGAGCAGAGATCAATGAGATAGAAACTAGAGGTACAGTAGAATGCATCAATGAAACTAGAAGGTGGTTTTTGAAAGAATCAATAAGATCGATAAACCATTGGCCAAACTAATCCAAAAGAAAAGAAAGAGGACCCAAATTAATAAAATTATGAATGAAAAGGGAGACATCATGACTAACACCAAGGAAATAGAAACAATCATCAGAAATTATTATCAACAGTTATATGCCAACATGTTAAGCAACCTAGATTAAATGGATGCATTCCTGGAAACCTATAAACTTCCAAAACTGAATCAGGAAGAAATTGACAACCTGAATAGACCAATATCTAATAATGAGATTGAAACAGTGATCAAAAACCTCCCAAAAAACAAGAACCCAGGACCTGACGAATTCCCTGGGGAATTCTACCAAACATTCAAAGAAGAAATAATACCTATTCTCCTGAAGCTGTTTCAAAAAATTGAAGGTTGGGAGATTTTTTAATACTGATTTAGTCTCCCTACTAGTAGTTGGTCTATTCAGATTTTCTCTTTCTTCCTGATTCAGTCTTGGTAAGTTGTATGTTTCTGAGAATTTTCCCATTTCTACTTATTGTTCAACCTATTAGAATATAGTTGTTCATAGTAGTTTCTTTGAATTTCTGTAGGGACCATTGTAATGTGTCCTTTTTCATTTACAATTTTGTTGATTTGAATGTTCTCTTTTTCCTTGGTTATTCTGGCTAACAGTTTGTTAATTTAGTTTAGCTTTTCAGAGAACCAATTCTTAGTTTGGTTAATTTTTTCTATTGTTTCCCTCTCATCTATTTCATTAATTTCTGCTCTAATTTTTATCATTTCCTTTTATCTGCTAACTTTGGGTTCAGTTTGTTTTTCTTTTTTAAATTTATTAAAGCACAGATAGGTTGTTTGTATGGAATCTTTCTTGTTTCTTAATGTATGTATTTATTGCTGTGAATTTCTGTCTTGGAATAACTTTTGATGCATTCCACAAGTTCTAGTGTGTTGTGTTTCCATTTTCATTTGTCTCAAGAAACCTTTTTTATTTCATTTTTAATTTATTTTTTGATCCATTGGTTGTCTGGGAAGAGTGTTGTTTAATTTCTGTGTTCATGAATTTTCTGGTTTTCCTCATTATTGATTTCTAGTTTCATGCCATTGTGGTTAAAGAAAATACCTGATATGATTGCAGTCTTCTTGAACTTGCTAAGACTTGTTTTATGGCCTAACATATGATCTTTTCTAGAAAACATTACATGTACACTTAAGAAGAATGTGCATTCTATTGTTATTGAATATACTGTTCTGTATCTGTTAGGTCCATTTGGTCTGTAGTGTTGTTCAAGTGCTCCATTTCCTTATTGATTCTCTGCATGATTTATTCACTTTGAGAGACAGTCTTCAATTATTATTGTATTACTGTTTATATCTCCTTTTAGCTTTGTTAGTTTTTGCTTTGTATAGTTAGGTGCCTCAATATTGGGTACATAAATATTTACAATTGTTCTATCTTCTTGATATATTGACCCCTTTACCATTATATAATGACTTTCTTTGTCTCTTTTTACCATTTAAACATCTGTTTTGTCTGATGCATATATAACTATCTTTGCCTTTTTTGGTTACCATTTGATTGAAATGTCTTTTTCCATTGCTTTACTCTCAGTCTATGTATGTCTTTAAAGCTAAAATTACTCTCTTGTACACAGCATATTGTTGGATCTTATATTTTAATCCATTCAACATTTCTGTGTTTTTAATTAGAGAATTTAGTCCATTTACATTTAAAGTAATTATTCATTGGTAAGAAGTTGGGTAGCAGATGGGGCTATGAATTGTTTCCTTTCTTCGCAGAGCAGCAGGATAAGACCCAGTGCCTGTATAGCCCATTGCTTGGAGACCTTAATCAGGCCAGAGTGTGTACTGAATGCTATGGTCAGGTGAGGCTACCACTTTTGCTCTGCAGACCAGATAACCTTGGGCTGTGTTCCCTGTTTGAGTGTCACTGTACACAGGTCTATTGAATCGGCTATGCAACTTTCTATGTTCTCTGGTTACTTTCAGCAGACCGGCTGAAGGCTGCAAAAACAATGAATGGGGTTATGAATTAGATTTCCTGCTCTGGTACAGTAAGAGAAATAGCTCTAAAGCTGGTAAAACTCTTTGTTCTCTTAACTCAAACCGGCCATCTTCCAAACAGGGCCATGAACAAACAAGGCCACTGGCTTTGCTCTGCAAACTATCAACTTTACCCACTCACCTCTTAGCTTGAGTGACACTATGCTGCACAGTTTCCAGGAGTTGTTGCCAGCCCTTCTGGTCAGATGAGGCCAAAAAGCATTCACTACAATAGACAAGGCTATGTCTCAGCTCCTTTACCTAGGGAAAAAGACTGTTCCAGGCTGTTCTCAATTTCCTAAACAGATTTTGTAGCCAAGAGAGGCCAGGAGCTACCCTCAGCCTTGTCTATGAATCAGTCCTCCTGCCATCATCCCAGTATAGGCTTTGCTCTGGGGGTGATCAGTTCTGCTCATTCACCTCTTGGTTCAGGCACCACTGAGCCACACAGCTTCTAGTTCTTTCCAGCCCTTCTGGTCAGGTGGACCCAGAAGAAATTCTGGGCAAACTATGCTCTAGAGCCAGCAAAATGCCTCCTTTTGAGGGCCTGAATCAGGCAGATGTGCACTCTGCCATCTACCTTGGTCAGTGTGTACCCCTAAATTGGTTCCACAGATTAGCAAAGCAATTGGTTGGCACTACTCTACTTGGCCACTCCAGTTAAGAACTTGGTCTGCCAAGATGCATGTGCTGGTTGTTACAAGCCTTTCCCCTTTCCCTCTTACAGTCAGATTACCAGTGGTTGAACCCCACAGATTCTCCTGCATTCCCCATGGTATGAGATCAGACTAGGAGCCCCTAAAAAGTGACCCAGAATGCTGAAGGAGGCTCTAATTGCTCCACTGGGGCTCTCTTTTCTCACTGGAGGAACTGCAGGGTCAGAAAAGTCCTCTCCATGTGGTGCTGTGCTAGCCTGGGGGTAGGAGAATGCTGTCAACATGTAGCCACTTCTCTTACTTTTCTAATGCAGTCTGTCTTGGTCTCTTTGGTGCAGGGGACGCTTCAGCCTCACCTCCATGTTCTAGGATTCTCTCAGTGGTATCTTATTCTTGAATAGATGTTGGTTCTCTTATGAGGGGAACAAAGTCAGTAACAACGTATGTTGCCATCTCGGTGACATCTAATTCACTCATTTTTATATTAACCTTTAATTTTAATTGGAATGTGTATTCCTATTAATATTTAATGTAACTATGGATCTTTTTGGATTTATTTCTACCATTTTAGAATTTGTTTTCTGCTTGTATCCTTTGATTTTTGTTTCTCATTCTCTTATTATTTTTATATTTTTTGAATAATTTCACTTTTAAGAGGTTGCTCTGAGATTAACATTATCTATCCTTAGATTTGCATAGTCTACTTAGGCTTAATATTGTAACATTTCAGATAAAAATGTTGAAAACCTTGATGTATGTAAATCCATTTACCATTTCCATTCATTTATGATATCCTAGGTTTTATATATATATCTTATATACACATGAAAATCTCATAATTTTTGCTTTAAACAGTTCTGTGTTTTAAAGAAGTTTGGACGAAAATGGGGTTTATATTTTGCCAAACCACTTCTGATACTCTTTATTTCTTTCCAAAGATATGTATTATATTAGATATAATTTTTCAGCTTGAAAAACATCCTTTAGTAGTTCAGGTTGTATGAGTAGGATGGTGATCACTTCTCAGTTTTCTGTGTCAAAATGTGTTTTTATTTTGTTTTCATTCTTTTTTTCTTAAAGATTTTTTAAAATTTATTTATTTGTCAGATAGAGAGCGCAGGAGTGAGCACAGGCAGACAGAGTGGCAGGCAGAGGCAGAGGGAGAAGCAGGCTCACTGCCGAGCAAGGAGCCCGATGTGGGACTCGATCCCAGGACGCTGGGATCATGACCTGAGCTGAAGGCAGCCGCTTAACCAACTGAGCCACCCAGGCGTCCCTTTTGTTTTCATTCTTGAAGAAAATTTTAGCTAGATAAAAATTCTGGATTAATTTTATTTTTTTCTCATTTCAGCATTTTTATCACTGATTTGTTGCCTCTCTAGTTTCTGACCAGGAAATTGTGGTCATTTGAATTCTTGTTTCTCTTTATGTAATGAGTTATATTTTGTTGTTGTTGTCATTCTAGTTATTTGCTAGTTTTTCCTCTATGTTTGCCTTTCAGTAATTTGACTCCGATGTGTCTGAATGGGTTTGGTTTTTTTTCCTCTTTGTAATATTTGTTCTTAGAATTTACTCCTCTCTTGAATCTGTAAATTTATGTCTTTCAAAAATCTGAGGATATTTTTGTCATTATATCTCCTAAGATTTTTCTACTTTACTGGGACTCCAGTAAATATATGTCATCAAATTATAGGTTTTTAATCATTATTTTCTCACATATTGTCATCTGCCTTTTTCTTTTTGGTCCTCTCTTTTGGGACTCCAGTTACACATGTTACACCTTTTGGTATTTTTCCACTTGTTTCTGAGGCTCAGTTGTTTTTTGTTTGTTTGTTTGGTTGGTTGGTTTTTTTCCCCTTCAAATCTTTTTCTCTTTTCTTTGAACCAAATGACTTGAGTTGATCTATTTTCAAATTCACTATTTCTTGTGTCAATTCCATTTTCCTGTTAAGGCTTTTCAGTGAATTTTTAATTTCAGATTTGGTACTTTTGTTTATAAAATTTCTATTGGTTATTTTTTATAGTTTACATTTCTCTCTTTAGAGTTCTTATCTCTTCATTTGTTTTAAACATATATTCCTTTATACCATTAAGCATAAATATAATATCCTTCAAAATTCATTTCTGTTAATTACATCTCCCTCATCTATGTCATTATAGGGTTGTTAAATTTTGATAATCATTTCTTTTGAGAATAAGTCATATTTCTTTGACTCTTCATGTTGAGTGATTTTAGATTTTATTCTGGACATTGTAAATGTTATGTGTGGGGAATCTATGTTGTATTATATTATCTGAAGACTTTTACTATTGTTGTCATTGTTGGTTGGTTGGTTTTATTTTTTAAAACTGAATTGTTAATTGATTACTTTAACAGACTATTAAATTGGTTAGACTGTATTTCTTGAGTGGCAGGTAAAACCTCAGTACAGTTTAGCTGAGCTCCCTAGACTCTGCTTTCATGTGGTAGCTCCACTTTCACCCAAATACTGTGGAAGTTAATAAACAGAATTGGGGGTACCTCTTCCCTCCTCCTTTTTTGTGGTCTGCCCACACTTTTCAGCAGTTTTGGTTTTCCCAATTCTGTTTTCTTGTTCTTCAAACCAGAAAGAGTAAAGGAATTCTATAGAAGATTTAGCCATGCCACATGTGTGTGCCCTCATGCTAGCTGCCATGACAACAGGAAATTTATCCAGTACTGTTTCATACTTTCAAGTGTGTCAACTCTGTGTCAAGGAAGACAAAAGGAAGAGGACCTGCTTTTATCACTCTCTAGTGCCTAAAAGCAGGGTGTTTTTTGTATATCATCTCAAGTTTTTATCTGCTAGAGGACAATCTGATAATTTACTTAGCTATTACTGAGAACAAAAATTCTGCATGCATGTTCAAAAGATAACTTTTTTAATTATAGAATTATAGTTTGGCAGTTATTTACTGACAACATATTAAAGATATCATTACCTTCATTCTTTTTTTATTGAGAAGACTGCTGTCAGTTTATCTTTTTTCTCTGTTCTTAGGACTTTTTCTTATTTTTGATATTCTGGAAATATACAACAATGTACAAAGGTGTCAGTTTCTTTGTATTTATTCTGCTTTCTAAATATTTGAATTTATGGGCTTGTGTTGGGGTTAATGTAGAGCATGAAATCATCCATAATACCTGGCTTGATAAAATGTGACATGGAGGTGAAGGGGTTTAGTTTTCAGAGAAGGGCTTAGGTCTTTGGAATACCAAGGCCTATGTGACCACTTGGCCATAGGAATGCCGTAGAGAGTTGCCTTCCCCAAAGCATTCCTAGCCCAAACACCTGCCCTGTGATCTAAGAGATGTATGCATTGTCCCCTAGGCTATGTTTAGCGAAGTTTAGAACACAGAGATTAGCATATTATATCATTCTTGTAAATAGATCCTCCTAGTTTCAGTAAGACCCTTTGTCACACATCACATGCTTGAGAAACGGTGATAAAGATTTGTGTTTATCCTGAAGGACCAATAAAGCAAAAGCAAAGAAGGGCAAAGGGTCATGTCTCTGAGCTTTGATTCCCACCTTCTGTCTTTCAGAGCAAAGTTTAGAGTAATCTTTCATCCATTGGTACAGCGATTGCTGTCCATTCCTGGCAGGTTTGAGGATTTCTGATTTTTATCAATTTTGAAAATTTCTCTTCCTTTATCTTTTCAAATAATGCTCTTCCTTTATTCTCTTATCTTTTTCTTTTGGGAACTCCAGTGAAACCTTGATTACAACTTGTATTCTCTCTTCCTTGACAATTTATTTTTTGGTTTTCTCTCTTTCTCTCTCAACTGCTTGCAAGATAATTTTACTAGAAATATTTTCTCTTTTACTGACTTACTATCAAGTTTTGTCTATTTGATTATTTAATGAAAACATTTAGGGTTTTCCAAATAATATTTTTAGAATATGAGTACCCAAATCTCACCACTTGAAACAAAAGCCAGGAAACAGAGCAATCCTCATCCAAAAATGTGGGCACCCCGTCCTGTTGCCCTACATTCCACTTCTTGAGGTAAACCATTACAATCACTTAATTGCCATTTTGTATGGTGTTGTTGAATTTGTCTGTATTTCTAATAACTATACATTATAATTTTAACATAATCTTATAAAAAGATAATCACTATATCTATCTATCTATATATATTTGGGGAGACTATTTTTTTTAGATTTTATTTATTTATTTGACAGACAGAGATCACAAATAGGCAGAGAGAGAGAGAGGAAGGGAAGCAGGCTCCCTGCTGAGCAGAGAGCCT
>RCUC01111033.1:0-13668 GCA_003697995.1 Taxidea taxus jeffersonii
GAAGGATCATTGTTTCCTAGAGAAGGTGACAGTTACCTGCCCCTATTGTTCACAGGCCCCCATGGCTCCGTTTATGTGTGAGAAAGATCTATCTACCCCTACATTTTGCAAATGTTTATGATCCTAAACATTTGCCCCTAAAGAGATTGGAAAATAGCCTCCTTCATTTTCAGCCCGGCGCTGCCAAGATCATGAGAGGGTTCAATAGCAGTGCTAACTTTTTATTTAATAATATTGATTTTATCATTTTTACTACTTACAATGGGGATTGGTCGGCTGATAGTTATTTGACCTCCCTTTGTGCATGGCTGTGGAGTGCTTCATGAAAGCTATTGACATATATCTCTCTTCCCCCACTCCTCTTCCAGTGGCCCATCTCGGCAAATAATATTGAGATGCAGTAACTGTTCCCTGATATTGATTTCAGATTGTGTTCATCACACCCTTCCCGGGGCCAGGCGAAGAGCAGCAGCCTCAGTTCTGTAAACCCTTGACTGCTGCAGGCTAAAGTATCATTTCCATCTTCTAAGCAAGAATATCAACCATCTAGGTTTCAAAAAAAAAAAAAAAATTACCCAGGAAAATGAAAGCTTGTTTTGATCTTGATTATTTTTTACGCATACATCATTAAACCGATCTCTTCAGTTTTATGTTGGGCTTTTTCCGTACTTTTTTTTTTTCCCCTTAAGGAATACTAAGAGACCTGTGGTTCCCTGAGCTGGTAGAAGGAACTCTGATTACATTTTAAGCTTCTGGGATTCAGAGTTTGGCACATTTAGCCAGACCCTGGGCCTCTTTGACCTGTGGTTCTCAGCCAGCTGGGGCCATTCTCACCACCTGGGCCTTAAAAAAAAAAAGTTCCATACTTTGCCTCCGTGGAGTCCGTTGAGATGGCAACACATTTAAAAGAACCCGGGGTTTAATGTTCAGGGAGCAACCAGCCTAATCTGGTGATTATAATCACGTTTATCCATAGGAAGGACATGACAGGTAGTCTGGGTAGATTTGCATACTCATTGAGAAAAACACCAAGCACAGAGCAAATAATACTGGAATCCTAAGTTTTATAGGCAAAAAAAAAAAAAAAAGGCAATAGAGAATCTGCACCAAGAGTGATTATATCTGGGTGATGGGCCTGCAGGTTATTTATTTTGTCTTCTTTGGGCATTTCTACATTTTCTAAATTTTCTTTTGTAGTTAGAAAAAAAAAAACCCAACCCACTCAGAAGTGTTATTTTTGAAAATGGAGGAGTCAGTAGAAGGATTGGAACTCTCCAGAAGCTCCCCGACCACCAGAGTGAATGAATTAGCCGAGGTGGAGATTGCCTCACCGCTGTGCTAATCTTGACTCCGGGAGAAGCAGGACAGACGTCGCTCCTGTCGCAGTGCACCTGCGAGTTCTTACTTGGTGAAGCCAGTGGGGGTTGTGCTAGGCTTCGTCACTGTGGCAGAAGCTCAAACCAGTGAGGAAGGAGGGCTTTGGAGTCAGACAGGCCCAGGTTTGGTTCTTGGTCCTTTTCTTCCACCAGCCATGACGTCAAGCAAGTGGCTTAACGTTCTCTATACCTCACTCTGTTCATCTGGAAAATGGGTTATTGAGAGGCTTAAATGCCACAGTTTATGTAAGCTCATGACATACTGCCTAGAGTCTAGTAAGCAGTCAGTCAATGGTAATTTGCATTGCTGGCATCTGTATGGCAATTCCCTCATCAAACCAGAGCCATAATGGGAATTAGCATAGTCGCAGTCCACAGAATGGTGATTTTTTTTTTTCCCTCTGTAAGTCCAACTGGGACTCAATTAAGATCTATCCAATCTCTAATACATGTCAGATTTCCAGGACAAACCTGCTTTCGTATAGCACTCTTTGATTAGAGGCAATTCATTTTTAAGTGTTATCTAAACAAAATTTTGGCTGAATATTTTTGGGAGGATTTTTAGAGAAATAAATGTAAACAATCAGGAAAAGGATTTACAGGTCTTTAATTAAGGGTCTGAAAAGTAAGATCACCGTGTGGATAGTTCTTTGGTGTAGAACGTGCCCTTCCCCCCCAAACACAGGCATGTGCACAGACGTGCATAGATGACCCCCCCCACCACCAATTTCTCCAGCAAGGATTCTTCCAGAGCAACACTAGAAAACTTAACAGGAGCCTTTGGAATATTACCTTATTTTTGTTGCGGGGCCAGTTGTGCTCCTCTCGAGCATTTTCCATTTGTGTGGTCGGAAACCCTTCCCGATACCTCGGGTGGCATCAGATCCTTCCCTGCAGGCAGCCATCTTCAGGGCTGAAAGCAGAGCATGAAAAGCAGCTAAATTAGAGCCTTTACACAGCTGCTGGGACTGGCTTAATGAGAGACAGCGAACATTTTGCAGGCTACTGAACTTCTGAAATGTGACAATCCAAGCAAATGAAATCATGGTACCTTTCATTGTAGTTTAATTGGACTCAAACTTGGCGCGAGGGGCTGCTGAAAGCTGTATTCACTGAGATAGACAGGAATTGTACAACAACTAATTCAGCCCACACAACACATCTTACAACTGTCCAAGCTCCACACCGCGCTCAGGACCAACTCTGGCGGTCAAGAGAGAGAGAACGGCTGTGCATAAAAGCCGAGATTAGAAGGCAGACCCAGTCCTGGCTTTACGCACTGGAAATAACTCAGCCTGTGGCAGCCAGTCCAGGCCAATTTATTTTAAAGAGGCAAAAAGGAGGGAAACAAACTTGGGCCCTCTCCTCTGCCTGTTAGGATGTCAAGATATCAGTGTCAAGGAGTCCTCTTACCAGAAGGGTGAGGGTGAGTTGAGCATAAACACGAATGAGGAGAGAAAGAGGCACGGGCCTCCCGTTGAGTGGAGTGAAATGGGAATCCCGGTCGAGTAACCCAAAAAGCAGGAAATTACCCAAGCTGTCAGGAAGGGGACCAGAATCCTGTCAAGCAACAGTGAAGGCAATGGGAACTACGGGAGGCAGAGGTACGTCAGGGTGGGGGAGCGGGTGTGATGGGAAGGCTCAGATCATTTTAGGATGGGCACATCTGGAGCCTGGAGGCCCTGGAAAGTTTGGAAGGGGATCTTGGCTTCCTCCCTCTGTTAGCGGGTGGTGTGAGTGCCCCCCGAGTTGAAACGGACTCTGTAATAGCCCCTTCTGGTCTGACCATCTCACCTACCACTCCAGCCCCCATCCGCTGTTGTTAGGGCTCTGGGTTTAGCCAGTAAGGCTGGGAGAGTGGACAAATTGGGTGCCTGCATGTAACAGGCCATCCTGGACATTGATTTTTGAAGGTTCATTAGATAAATGCTGACATCATAGATTGATGTCTCTTTAAACCAGTACCTAGCGCAGGACCATCGAGGGAATCAAAAATATTGATGTAACATGTTTGAGCAGAAGGCTCACTGGAGAATTCCCCTGCCTAAATGGGATCCATCAATTTAGACTTTCTTTAATTATTCTAATTTCTGTGCACCGCGTCAGACAGGGGTCTGTCTGCAGGAACTGGTTTTTATGGGGAATGCCGTTCCCACTTGAGGGGCCAAGGAAGGCCAGACAGGGGGCGCACATCTATTTTTCATTGTTGTTCGAGCTGCTGTTTAGTAATTAAAAATTTTTGATCATAGCCTAATTTTCCCATACAGTGTGGCCATGGAATTGACAAGGGACTGATTAATGGGCCGACCCTGGGGCCAGGAGGCTGCTAGGTTGTTCTCTTATGGAAGGCATGCTGGCAAAATAAAGTTGATGGTTTTGTTTGTGTTTAACCCTTCACCTTGGCACCATCAATACATTGAAGACATCATTTGTATCTGCAAGTGTTTCTTTAATTAAGACCTTCTAAAAATCTTTCCTATTGATTCGTTCCATTATCCTATTGATTAACTGCAGTGGATCATGTACTTGGTCTTCAGCGGAAGGCAACAGTCTCGGCCGTCTATCATGACTATAGATGCAGACCACAGGCAGCTAGCGTCCAGCGCCCAGGGCTGGCAGGAGTGCCTTGCGTTCTAATGAGGCGTCGGCGGTGGCTCGGTGGGGCTCGCTGAACACCACGGAGAAAGCCGGTTGTCTCCTGCTGGAGGGGTGGCGAAGCATAAAGCATTCCTTGCAGTTATTTATACTGCCGCCGCTTAGCGAGCAGTGTGCGGAGATGGGGTGGGGGGCCCTGGCAGGCTTGCATGGGGGATGGGGACAGAGGATTCTGCTCTGCATCTGAATTTGGAAATCTCAAGCTTTGAAACAAAAGCAGACTCAGAAATCGAGATGCCAGGCTTGGTTCCGAGACAGGCTGTCCGTCTTCCTTGGCCCGGGCTCTCGCTTTGCCCCTGCCCTTATGTTAATCAGCCGGCTCCCCCAGACTGGCTACAGGTGCCACAACGGGCTTCCTGTTTTAGAGGAGCTCCCCTCTGCCTGGTTCAGAAGGAAGAGCTGGTCACTTTTGTACCTTCTGCCCTTGGCCTTGGATCTAAATCATCCCCTGGTCTTAAAAATTAAGGAACCCATGGCTGAACTATGCTCTTTTATTTTTTATATAATTTTTTTATTTTTTAATAAACATATAATGTATTATTAGCCCCAGGGGTACAGGTCTGTGAATCGCCAGGTTTACACACTTCACAGCACTCACCATAGCACATACCCTCCCCAATGTCCATAATAACCCAACCACCCTCTCCCTACCCCCCTCCCGCCGGCCCCCCTCAGTTTGTTCTGTGACATTAAGAGTCTCTTATGGTTTGTCTCCCTCCCAATCCCATCTTGAACTATGCTCTTTTAAACTTTGTGTTTTGAAATATTGCTTAATATTGACAGTCACAAAGAATGATCCTAGCTGGGGTTTGAGGACAGGTGGACTTTGGTATTGTGGGATACGCAAAATCACATGAGATCACATGCCCCAAAAAGAACAGAAAACACTAAGCACATAGTAGGGGCTTGCTCAGTGCATCAGTGATTGCTAACCTGCCAGCAATTCCTTTTTCCCCCTCTCATATCTGTCCTGCTGCATCCGCCATGCCTCCTGCAAACAGACTGGAACAGATGGCTTTCTCAAGAGTCAGGATGCCTCTTTACCCACATGGAATCCAGTAGCAAAGAAACAATGTAGAAGCAGACCTGCTGGACAGGAGACAGATTAAGTTACGAGAGTAAATGACGGCTCTTGGCTCTGCTGTCCTTAGTAAAGCGGGTGAATTAGTTTTTACTCTCAAGAGTTGAGAGGTCCTAAGACTTCAAAGCATCTCACTTCAGCAAGGTCATAATGTTCTTCATCTTCATGGTCCAGCTTGGCCTGGCTTTTCAGTAATGGGGGTGGTCCCCGCGCTCAGGCCAGTGTCTTCTTTGTCCCTGAGAAAGAAAGCAGTGCTCCGCCCCCAGGTATAGTTCGGGGTTGAGAAGGTGGGAATGAGAGAGCAGGTGGCTGCCAGAACTTTTTTTTTTTTAATGGAATAATAATAAGAATTTCCACCTTTATAGAATTTTAAAATAAAAATCAAGTGCAAATTCATGGCCAATTGGTGTTTCTCCTATCGGTTGTTATCAATAGCAGTTGTTTGTGCCAAACCAAATGCTCAGTTTCCCTTGGCACCCAGTGTCATGTTTTGGGTTTCCTACATCCTGTCCAGTGGGTTAACATTGTATAATGATGTTAGCTCAAGCCAGGGACTTGACCATCCCAACTGCTGGTTCTACCCTGGTAAACTTTTGTAAATGCCTCATTTCCATATTTCTGTAAAACTTAGTCATTGTATAGATACTCCAGACTCTTCTCCAAAAAAAAAGAAGAAACTTACTTAGATGTATGTGGGCTTTTCGTAAACTAAATTCTTTAGAAAATAATATCAGCATTTTTTAAGGCTCTCCTTCTGAGTTTGCTTTTTCGATGAGCATGCCTTAAGTTAAGATATTCTACCTGTGCTAATTAAAATCATTTTTTGAAAATCCAGGCAAGTATAAGACAGAAAAGAAAAGCCTCCTATAGTCCCACCGGCTTGAGATAACCACTAAGAATGTTTTAGTGTGCTGTCTGCCAGCCTTTTTTCAGTGTATTTGTATGTACGTTTGTATTTTAATATATTTTTTATTTATTTTTTTATATATTTTTTAAAGCAAAATTCGGGCCGTAGTGTTTTATAATCAGCATCTTTTCACCTACTGCATCACAGGCAGTTTTTCATCTCCTTAAACATTCCCTGGGAACATGATTGTTAATAGAAAGTTGTATAAATACACCATCTTTATTTAATTTTTCTCCTACCGTTGGACATTTGGGTTGTTTTCCTCTTTCTCCCTTATCATATGAGATGCTGGGATGAATATACTTGTCTGAACATTTTGTGTGAATATTTATCACCTTAAGATAAATTCCTAAAATTGAATTGCTGGGTCAAAGGATGCACACATTTTTAAGCCTCCTGAAACATATTACCAAAATGTTCTTCCAAAAGGTTGAACCAATTATATAGTCTCCCCCAGCAGCCCATGAGCATGCGTGTTTTCCTGCACCTTCCCCGGCACTGGAAACCGTGTGTGTGTGCGTTAGCGCACGCGAATGTGAACTGTGTCAGTTCCATAGATTAGGAGTTTTCTTAGTGTCTCCTTGACTTCATTTTCAACATTTTGATTACTAATGAAGTAGAGGCTTTTTCTTATATTTAACTAGCTGTTGCTGTTTCTTCTCTTGTGAAATATTTATCCATGACCTTGCTCATTTTTATTGGAATGTTTGGCTTCTTCTAAGTGATTTGAAGAATTTTTTTCTTTTTGATTAAGAACTATAGGCCCTTTTCATGGATAATCAGATTAGGTTGTTGTAATCAGATTGGATTTTTCAAGTGGACGTTAAGCAATATTTGGAATATCTGTTGCTAATGGCAATGTCATTAATGCACTTTTTACTTTTTAAGAAATAGCTAGTTTTGCACTGGTAAAAAAAAGACATGAAAAATAATCTGACAGCGTCAATCCAGCTTGAGTTAACTATCCCAGGACATTACCAGCATTTTATTACAGTTGTCAAAAAAAAAAAAAAGAAAAGAAACCAACAATTTTATTGTTTTGATTATTGAGATCCAGCCACAGATCAACTGAGCAATTAAAATCTCTAAATAACATTCTCTGAATTGTCAAACAAAGGATTAGTTCCCAGTGGAAAGGACTTTTTTTAAGAAGATAGTTTTCTCTATAATGTCTGTGCCAGTAAATGGTTGCACTAATTGGAATATACAGAAATATTTTACCAGTTTAACAATGCATGACATCCTAATAAGATTGTGATGACAAGCTTTTCTTTTTATGAAAGGTGATGTTGCTGCATGCTTCTACTATACATGGGCTCATGTGTCTTTTTATGACATGTTATAAATGAAATTTTTAGGAGAAATTAATCTGCTTTACTAAATCTTCCCTGTCTATGAAATGATTTTTTTTTTTTTAAGCAGGACAACAGAATCTCGATTTCCGTTGTTTTTATTGAAGTGCTTGGAGTAATATATTTTAAGGAATCTTGGACTTGAATAGAAAGGGATCACAATTAAATGCATATTAAACTGCTCATTCCAAATCCCACTAATCTGCCACGAGAATGTATGAAGCCAAGTTCCCCCATCTTCTCCTAGCTCAGGTGGCTGGCTGAGTGCAGGCTTGGGACAGTTAATGACAATCTTCCAAGACAAGCAGGACTTAACATCAATATCCCTCTCCCTGGTAATCTATATACTCTGGAGGTGGTGAGCTCTGGCAGGGTTTTGATGATTTTATGATGGCTTGTGTATATTTACAGTGTGTTTAAAATACTCTTTTTAATTATCATTTGAGTGACAAAGCTTAATCTTTCGATCTTTATCTGCACCTCCTGCTGCTGCATGTTTG
Organism: Taxidea taxus jeffersonii; assembly: GCA_003697995.1. Classification (NCBI taxonomy): domain Eukaryota; kingdom Metazoa; phylum Chordata; class Mammalia; order Carnivora; family Mustelidae; genus Taxidea; species Taxidea taxus. The sequence goes on from RCUC01111033.1 coordinate 7,872, forward strand.
TTAGGTAACTAAAAAGCGGAAATTTAGCAAAGCCAGAGCTTTATGCCAGTAATAAGGCTGTAGAGTCAATAGATGATTAACCCGCCTTCCTCCTCTTCCTGAGAAGAAAGCAGTCACTTTATAAAATCTTTGAAGGTGGCCCAGATTTTTCAAAGCAGCATCCTAGAAGCATACAGTAACTATACAGCAATGAGCAACATTTGCACAAAGCAAGCATGTGTGGAAAAGAATATTAGAACATCATTTGAATACCCTTTTCAAACATACTGCTGTAACTGTTGATAGCCTATGACACAGACCTTGAAACTGTCCGTGTCCTATGTATTTTATAGACACATATCTGTTTGTTTCTCCGTGTATACACACATGTGTATACACATATCATACAGGCAGTGTATAGATTATATATGTATAAATTATATGGAGGGAAACAGCCTGCCTTGTCAGACTTTAAGGGCTAAATAAAAATAAGGGTATAATCATTATTTAGCCTATCAGAGCTATACCTTAAAATGCCTCCTTGGTATTATTTCATTTGAAACAGGATGAAAGGCTACGATTATTATTCCTTGCTGCAAATAAGCAAAGGCATCTGTATTAGTAATGGATGCTTAGGATTTAGAATTAAATATTGAAACTCTGTCTTGATTTTCCAGAATGATGAGGCACAACCACTACCCTTCTTGAAAAGTCCTTGTTTCTTAAAACAGTCAGTCAAAATTTTAAGCCAAAGCAGAAGAAAACAATTTCAGGTAACCGGCCCGTGTGGTTATTGACATCTGTGGTTATTGGCATATGTGATTAACTGATAAAGTTATGAGCATCACCATCATTATTATAAAGGGACTCCAGGCTGCCTAAGACTCGTCTCAAAGAAATCTTAAAAATCAGGGATTGATTTGCAGATTCAGTAGGATATTAAAAGCTGATGTTGTGCCTGAATAAGATAAGCATTCGGTATTGGACTGTAGTGGGGAAGGCCCTCGCGTGGCCGGTGATTTCATCGATCATCTCAGAACTAAGGGCCATAAATTCTGCTGTCAGGTAACATACTGTCCTGAGAAATGGACATCACACATGCCAAAGCTGCCGTTGGTGGCCCCGTAGACACAGCACGGAGTCAGATAAAGCATCAAACCCCAGACTAAGCCCAACACCTACAGAGCTGTCACCTGTTTTAGTCTTGATGCTGGTCAGCGTGGCTGCCATCAGTAAATCGTCCGTTCTCTTGAGCAGTTTTCCGCCAGCATCACATACGACCAAGAATGCATCCCTAGCCACCTTGCCCACCAAGCTGCTAACATCAAGGTGATGCTTGTCATAGGATTGCCACTTTGAAATTTAGGCAACCAGAGGACAATGTGGACTTTGTGCCAAGAGGCCAGCTAGCCAGGAAAAAAAGCTTACCGAGTCCCCTTCAGTCAGGCAGGCAAGTTTTCACGTTCAGAGAACTCATCAAAGGCAGAGAGGATAGTATCTGAAAAAAACAGCTAGCAAAGGCGCAGGTAGGTCAGGGGTTTGGTGTGAAGAGCTAAGTCCCCAGGAAGAGGCAAGCAAGGTCTGGAAGCCAGAAAGGCAGTCGGTTGGATCGAGAGTCCAGACTCTTGGATTTGGGAGGAAGAGATCAAAGACTCAGACCAAAATTCTGGGCCAAGAGTGGTCAGGAAACCAGACCGAACTGTCTTAACAATAAAAAGCAGAAATCAAATTAAGAGATGGGCGGTGATGTACCAAGGGTGGACAGTGGGATTGGCCCACCCAGCGCTCCTTCTCCCCTCTCATACAGGCGATAAAGGCTGCGTTGTCTGTAGAAGATCTAAAAACAATAATAAAACTGACAAGAGCCAGTCTGCTTTTCATTATCGCCATTTTCTGTCAGTTCTAAACAACACTGGTGATAGAGGTTTTCTCTCTACAAAACTCTTTTGTTGATCTCATTTCTACATAATTCCTGAATTACTCATGAAGTTTTCTAATATATACTGTGTGTGTGTGTGTGTGTGTGTGTGTAGGTTACATATATATATAGCCTATATATACACATATATGTATATGTAGACTTCAAATTAGCATATATTTTTTAAAAGATTTATTTATTTTAGAGAGAGTGTGTGAGCAGGGGGGCGGGGAGAGGGAAAAAAAGAATCTCAAGCAGACTTCCCACTGAGCCCGGAGCCCAACGCAAAACCCAAGAGTCAGACGCTCAACCAACTGAGGCCCCCAGGTGCCCCAAATTAGCACATCGTAGTAACATATCCTTTAATAAACACAATATTCTACGTAGACATTAACTCAGAGGACTCTTACTTATAGCGCCAGCTGCTGATGGACAAGACTCAGCTATGCCTATCCATCAGACTAAGTTCATTGCCATTTGGAATTGTTTGCGCTCGTCTCATGTGTAGTTTTTCTCCAGCCACTGTGGTGCCACATATTTCTGCATCCCAACAGTAGATTGAAAATGAACAATGATAGGCAGTGATTAAGACAAAGAAACCACAGTTGGGGATCCTTCAACTCTGTCATACCACGTGACCACTGAAGTTTGTATTTTTCTTTAAAACAGTGAACCCGTTCACAGATGACTCTGGGTAATCATGTTGATTTGCTCAATGAAAATTTAATTCTCTGCACAGGCTCTTTGAATTTGAGTAATATTTTTCAGTTAAAATTTATTCTTTCATTGTTAATCATTCCTTTGAAACTAAAGAATAAATCAAGACCGTAATTATTACTGAGTATTTTATGATTGTTACTGAGAATAATTTTGTTATATAGAGGAGAGGGGTGTAATAAATGATTTTCTTCTGCTGTCAGGTATGCTAAGGATGTCCCTGGAGGTGGGGAAGTGTGCCCAAGTGAATTCAGTGTTGCTAACACAATCCACGATAAGAAGGAGATCTAGGCACAAAATGGGCCAAACCAAGAATGAAGCTTGATTCCGAGCTCTATAATCTGACATCTCCCCATATTCTCTGGGTCTGCACTGGCCTCAAAGTGAAGCCAGGGCTGACCCACAGAAGGAAATATGTAAGTGTGCCGAGAGGAGCACCAATAAATGACAGACTAGTTGTTGATGGGCACCCTGGGGAGAGCATGTAGATGTCCCCCAAGTAACTACTGTGGAAGGGGGTGACTCATGAGACAGTACAAAAGCAACTCCAACACCCTTCTGAACTAAAACTTCAGAAAGCAAAATTTCAGAATTGTAGAAGGAGCCAGATGGCCCACCAGCGGACAGCTGACCATGACAGAAGTCTCTCCTACAGCCCCTTGGACTAGAGCAGGACCTGGTAATACAGAGGACGAAGCAGGCCACGCATGGGGAGGTGCGATGCATTTCAGACTGGGGCATGGGCGACCTGTCTAAACAGTGCAGCTGTTACTCCCTTCCGGCCAGTGATCCTTGTGGGGGAATATTGGGCCAGATAGGCAGATCTTCCCATTTCTCAAGCCAAGACAGAACTCTACATTTTTGATCAAAATCATCTCTGCCTTGCCTTTCTTTTCTTTTTCATTAAATAACCATTAAAATTTTAAATTTACATTTTAAAAAGGTTGCAAGAGCCGTACCATTTGGGCCAAAATAAATGCGAGCCAAAGGTGGCCTCAGCCAGCATTCTGCACCTTCTGGGCCGGCACCTTATGCTGTTGCAACTGGCTGTCACTCCCAGCTGTTGCGTGGTGTTCACGCTTTGAAGCACTAGGAAGAGCTAATCATCGTGCTCATAAGCATAGTGGAAGCATCACTGACTGTTGAAGACAGTGATGGAATGAATGGCACAAAACGGTCACAGCTCGTAGTCACCAAGCACCAGGGAAGATATTACCCTCATAAAAGAGGCTGCCATTGATCGAGCTAGTTTCTGTGTGCCGGGCTTTGTGCCATGCCCTGTACATCTGGGATCCCACGGGGGCCTCACGGCATCTCTGAAATAGATATGTGTAGCCCCACGTAGAGATAAGGAAACTTAGCATGATTTTGTATGTTTCCCAAGGTCAGTCACACAGTCAAGACGCCAGCCCCAAGCCTCTGTGGGGTTTCGAAGCTCAGGATCTCAGTTTCTGAGGCTCAGCTGCTGGCAGCGAGGCCACACTAAGCCTTCTTAGCCACACTAAGAAGCCAGAGCTGGCTTGCCTTGACTCTCAGTCTGCAGGGCCCAACGGTGGCCCAAGAGCCTTGGTGACTGCCCCAGCAACACAGATGGACAGATAGACTGCTTAGGTGGTTTAGGGGGCGTGCTGGCTCGTTGCTGTTTGAACACCGACGATTGCCATCATCCTAGTCCTGTTTGGGAGCATTCTCTTGAGCAAACCCAGGGGGAAAGGGACTGACTTATGTACAGTTTGGCCTAAAGCACTTGTGCCCGCGTTCTCCTGGAAGAGTATACTTTGCCTCATGCACTGCTTGCTTAATAGACCACAAAAGTCAACATCCCGCTGGAAGAACAGCTCGTGCTTAGAGGCGCCCCGGGCTCCAGAAGATCCTGTTGAGGCAGGATGTTGTGTGAAACTTGCAAGTGGAGCAAAAACCTCATCTCTCCTCATCATAAGGTTAATATTTTAAAAAGCTTCAGAGATTGCCTCCTTGCTTTCTACCAAAAAAGGGATTGGGATTTTCTTTTTCCGCTTTTGGTTTTTTGGACCTAGAAGCACATCACCTTGTGTGTGTGTGTGTGTGTGTGTGTGTAAGAGAAGAATGTGTCTCTTGTCCCTGGGAATGGCGAGGCTCCTGAGCAGGTGAAGCCAACTTGTAGAGGGGAGGGGAGGAGGGGACTGACAAGTTAGTACACATTGGGAAGAGACACAACAAGGGCTTGTGTGTGACCCCACCCCAACTTCCCCCCACTACTTAAGGGGTGGGGGGATTAGATATTGTTTCAGATAGTTTTCTTACTATGTTCTCATTCCATTTTCTAAGAACCCCGTGACAGGTCCCCAGGTTCTCTTATCCTCCAGCCCAATCTGGGGTTGGACTTGTGTGAGTGACGAAGCTGGCCATGCAGGTATTGGCTTGGCAGACACAGAAATGAAATCCTTCTGACACCCAACCAGGACACATTCTCAAGTGGCTGTGTGGCCCCCGAGTGGCCGATAGCCTCCCACTGGTCACGGGGACAGTAGATCTCAGCAAGCACTGGCCATTTTCAGTCTGTGCCAAACCCTTGTGTCCATGGCCAAAGAGGAATTCGATTGGAACCAAAAATAACAAGCACTATCAATCCTTAAATGTCCCCCAAACACTGTGGCATTGTTTGGAGATTGTGGCATGCATAGGATAGTAGGAGGCATCTAATCAGAAACTCAGAATGAACAGCCTCTCAGAACAGATGGGCAAACTCTGTGGATTTCCTTCCTTCTGAGAGGAGGGGCCATTATTTAAATTTATATACAGTGGAAGCCACTGGAACCCCATCCTGATGATTAAATCTGGATGATCACAACACCCAGATGCATTAAACAGTGACCTTCTCAAGTCAGACGTGAGCAGAGATGCCACATGGCCCTGGCCAAGGACACAGAGTTCATTCAGTAGGCATTTCAATTTTGGTGCTGGGTGGGTAGAGGCACCACAAAAAAACAGACTGATTTCCACCAGCTTCCATAGGCCCCTTCAGACCAGGGATATTCGCTCTTCTACCCCCACTAAACCCCACCCCATCCCTTTGTTTATCTGAGAAATTACTTAAGTCAGATTCTTCTACCTCAGGAATCATGGAAGAGCATTATAACTCTGGAATATTGAGGAAAGGGACATGGCCAATAGGTAATATGGTCTGAACTGCTGAGTCAAGGA